>UNPT01000123.1:0-124293 GCA_900536445.1 Hymenoscyphus occultus | reverse complement strand
AGACATGAAGTCTTTTAGGCAGACACGAAGCATTTAGGCAGCAGAACTATAAGTGTACTAAAAGAGAAAGTGGATCAAACGAGAAAGTGGATCAAAAAGAGAAAGTGGAGTAGATCCAGCACAACAAATATATATACTGTACCTGCAAGAACAGTGAAAATGGAATCTTACTGTGAACGGTCTTCTGAAACATTGAGTCCATGTTGATTGGAAGAATAGCGACATGATAGCTTTGGAAGTGAAGCTTGACGATGCGTAAATAACCGACGCTATGGAAACATGGTTGCGAGCAAATCAATATACACGTTAGAATCACTGAACGACTACCATTGAAAAAAAAAGTAAGCGAGGCCTGAGATATTATCAGCTCTCGGTGATTCTATCCCAGCCCCTAATCGAATAGCCTTCTCTTTCTGTAGTATTTGCAGAATAATGACTAAGTAATTTAAATAACAGTTATGACCATTGAAGATTATATTTCGCGTCAACCCCTACCTGCTCTTGGGCCTACTTGATATCAATACGCAGCATTTGTTTCACCACGAACAACTGGCATTTAGAATTAGTCCCTCCTCTTCTAACCTTGCCTGCAAAACTCAGACTTAATAACAGGTACTCAACAGAAGTACTGCTCCCATCCAATTGGCCAACGCCGGAGATAAGAATATTGCTGGTAGTAGAGAAACAACATACTGTCTCCGTTCTACCGCTTTGACTCTTTTTCAGTAGGCACATTATACCTAATATTATAGGACCGAGAGCTTTTTAGTATAATTCGTTATAGTATAGTATTTAACTAGGTAAATATTAATAACAAGGTATCATCTATTGGTTAATTTTAGCCTCGAGGTTATACCTTAGAGGGGAAAGCGGAGTTTTTTAGATAGTTTCGAGACTCTCGTCTAAGAGTCTTATATAGAATCTAGTCCGAAAAGGAAAACCGCCAGGTGATAGGAGGAGGGCAGTTTATATATAAAGATAGTCTTAGATATTAGATAGTTATAATAATAAGATAGTTAAAAAGAGTTTCCTAGATATAAAAGCGTTCTAGGACCGTCCTAAGAGCGTCCTAAAAGCGTTTTAAGAGCGTTCCGAGACCGTCCTAAACCCGTCCAAAATCCTGCTCCTACGTACATATATGATTACGTAAGCAGGGTACGTAGGGTGCGCAAGGCACTCCCGGCATACGCTTGGGCGCCTACGGGCATGTACCCCGCGCGTACTGTCCACACTATTAACCACATCGCCTGTCATGCCGCCTATAATACGCGCCCGTTAAATTTCGCTGAATCGACTAAATTTAATACTTATTTTTATAGCGTTGGGGTTAAGCGTATGGGAGTAGTACCGAGTATGTGATGTGGCCCGTGCGCTACAGCTCTGCATGCCCTGTATGCGGCTCTGTAGGGCACTTTTCCGCACCGTTCCGGGACCGTCTCGAGAGCGTCCGAGAACTGTCCTACGACTATCTAGTAACTATTTAGAAATTAGACTATTAATATAAAAGACAGTTATAAATTTAAGACTATTTATAAGTAAAATAGTCTTAAAACTATTTAATAGTTAAATCATTATAAATATAGAACTATTTAGAAATAAAATAGTTTTAAAACTATTTTATATTAAAATAATTATTAAATTAAACTATTATACTTATAAATAGTCTTGAGGTTATTCTATATTTAGATAGTTATAAATTTTAAACTATTTATCTTTTAAATAATCTTATAATAGTTTAAAGTCTAAAATAGTTTTTATAATAAATAGTTATAAATTAAAATAGTTTTATAATTTTAAATTATCTAGAGATAGTTTTATAATAGTTTTAATTTTAGGAACTATTCTATAACTATCTAAAAAACTCCGCTTTCCCCTCTAAGGTATTACCTTAGTAAAATTAGGAGAGCTATTATATAAATCCTTTATATTATCTAGCTTTATATTAATATTTCCTATTTCTCTTAGTTCTCTTACTAGTTATACTTCTCTCTTACTTCTCTTAAATTAATTTTTTATATTTATATAGAGTAATAAAGATAGCCTTAATATATTAACCTCGTATAATAACTTCTTCCCTAGGTTAACTTATCTTATTAATATTATAGGTAATATAATTATCTATTATCTTAAAGGAACTAAGTAATATTATCTATATATCTAAGCTAAGTTCCTCCTAGAGGATCCGCCGAAATGGAGTCGAAAAGTGAAAATGGCTAGTTATCTGGATGAGCAATACCTATAGGAATACAGTGCTTAACCACTACTATTGCATAAACTCTAACTTATAACACACAACCCAAAGTTATATTAAACACTTCACGTTATTTTCACTCCACCACTTTCTAGTTTTTAGATACGTTAGTATAATTAAAAACTACATGATTGTACTTAATTGTATCCACCTAATTTGTTTAGTTAGTATATTTATCGCTATTAGGAACTCAAGTAGGGAAGTCAAATAAAACAGTAAACTCACAAAGTATACTTTTTATAGTAAAAAGAACCTACCTACTCTATATTCGCCTATAAATATCACCATCTTACTTATACTAATCTTATAAAGCTATTTCTACTTCTTAACAAGGCGGGTTTAATCTGAACTTAGATGAAGACACTATTAATTAAGGTGGAACTCGTGGAACGCTCTACTCAGAGTAGGATTATGATTAAGGGGAGTCCTTCCTACTTTTTCGCTTAGCGTGTATTTATTCGCGTTGGTACAGAGGAACAAATGAGGACCTAGTAATTTGCTTGTATAGAAGGGCGCTTGTCATATCCTAGCTACACCGACCAACCAGGCTGCTTATGAAAAACGGCTTCCCGTTGTCTCCCAATGATGCTGAATTGAGTCCCTTCTCCTACACCTATACCATTACGAGATTCAACATCCTTTAGACTAAGACATCGACAACATCAACAAGCCAATTTCCAATCAGAATTCTATGGTAAAATACGAGGAAGGACATGATAGAAGTATATTTATATATTGTCCGCTTTCTGCCCCGGTCAAATGCTTAAGAAGACTTTGGTAATAGAATCGACTTGATGTTTTCTGAATTACAGTAGCACGTATGGGTTCTTTTTCTTCTCGCTGCTAAGATTTTACAGTACAGTTCTTCGATAACAACAAAATTTCTGACTTCGGTTTGTAGGATGGATTATTGAAAAATGATGGACCTAACCAATTTGAGATGGATATGTGGTTTCTTGGAGTTTGATGAAATGGCATCTTCGAGAAGACTGGCAAAACCGGGAAGTAAGGAAGTCCGGTTATAGGTAGAATCTGTTTGTTCATCATCCTATGATTCAATCCGTGATTCGATTTACGCTTATTCCGACTTGACCACTGGGCTTTCACAACTTGCTCGCATCGCTTCATCGCCCACCGGCCTCCATTTCGAGTTTAGGGACCGCTCTCTCAAGCTTCTGTGGTAAATCCTAGTAAAAGCGCAGCTTCTGGATAACCATGAGAATGAAATGACATATTTTCATAAATCAGATATCAGGCGTTTGTAAAATAACTTCCTTATTTCATGCAAATCCATTCAACTCCTACCCACGAAAACTCCTCCCAAATGCATGTACAAAATGACAGGGCCGCTTCAAGATCTACGCAGATCAGTCGCTGTCTTCTCCATTATCGAGAGCCTCATCTTCAGCCTCCATTGCCTGGGTATCATCGGGTTGTTCTTCTGTTTCAATTCGCTCCTCGGCCTCCTCCTCCTCCTCATCTTCCTCATCGTCTTCTGCTGGATCTTCGTCATCGCCAGCATCTTCATCTGCCGTGCCATCTCCAGTATTAGTTCGCGCCGGCAAGCCACTTTTCTCGACCCCACCTCCGGTTTTTTGACTCGAATCTAATCTTGCCTTCTTCGCGGCTGGTGGACCAGATTTGCTCGCATCTTCGTTTTCGCCTTGTGTATCTACCTCTCCGTCATCGCCTTTTTCTGCAGCCTTCTTTTTACTCGCATTCTTCTTGTCGGCTTGGATTTCGTGCCATTCTGATAACCCGTCAGCATAACGTTGTAGCTGCAGGTTTGAACCACCTACTAGCCAATTCGCCCTCGAGTTTCTCCTTCCAGTCGGGGAATTCAAGTTCTTCCAAGGCTGCGAAAACGTCCGCTGCCGAGAGGGTTTTTTGGTTGCGTGATATGGCATGCTCGTTCGCGCTGTGATTGTAACATTAGCACCTTGAATGTATATCCTACCTAGCAGAAGTGCGGGAGATGCTTTTGCAAGAGGATTGAACGCACTGTGAAGCCAAGTAATTGACAAATACCGTGGCACTTTTCGTCATCGCCAACATCGCATTCCCTTGAATCTGCGTATTGGGCGGTAAAACACCCTTGGCCAACTTCGTGACGATACTTTTAGGAAGGGCAAAATCCTATGGTAAGTGTTAGTAGACATTTCACACATCCCCGACATCTTGTCTCAATTATCGCAGCTTGTATATCCCAATGAACGCGCCGGGTTGTCGCAAAAGTCACCTACATCGATATTGATTCCGTCTCTTACGGACTGCTCTTTTGCGAGCGCCGCTTCGTCGTTGGGGGCCATTGTTGGCACTGCCTTTTTGGGAGGCATGATGGAGGTTGTTGGTGGATGGTCCTGTACCAAATGTCTGGAGCTTAAGCTGAGGTACTGTAGGTTGAACTTGTCAAGGTGCACTGACGTGGGGTTAACGCGGGCGGTGAGCCCTCGAGCGCGTGTTGAGTAAGACGCGTTCACCACTACTGGTAGCACCAGGTAGTCTTTATAAACCTGGTAGTATTTTGGATGAATATGCCAAATTAGTATCCTTAGAGTGAAAGTTTATTTAATATTATCTTCTATACCGCTAAGAGGGTTTTTAGAGTAGGTTAGAAAGTAGTATTTAAGTTAAAGAAAAGAAAACAGTCTAATATAAGACAGTTAGGCGCGACTCTATATATACCTATTAGAAAAAGATAATGTTCTAAAAGTCTCGTGTAATTAAATCGATTCTCTAAGCGATTTAGAATAATTAAAATTCATACATATTTATTAATCTAGGCAGTTTAGGATGATTAAGTTAATTATTGTAGCAGTTCTAGTAGAAAACCTGGGTAGGGTTTTATATACATCTCCAGAGTTTCGCCTAATTATCTTACAATTCAATAGCCTAGTATTACTGAGGTGTAAGAAAATGTATCTGCGGTTTAGTAATAGAAAAGGGGGTATCAAATCATCAAAAAATCCATCCACAACGCCTGATCTTGAACCATCCTCTCCAGAAACCCACTACTTCTTCCCATTCCTCTTTCCACCCCAAGACCTCAAGCCCTCCCTCCCACTCTCCTTAGCTCTCCTCACCGTCTTCCCACTCCTCTCACCAACACGATGTCTATCCGCCTCATCCCTCACATCATCCACAACATCCGCCCCAACACTCGTCCCATGAATCCAATCCAAGATTCCCAGCGGTGCAAAATTCCCCTTCCCGCGCCCTCGACTATGGAGGTCATGTCTTCGAGTCATTCCGCCTAGCATGATACCTGGGATGATGCTATAGCCCGACGACGTACAGGTTTCCTCAAAGGTGATGATGGAGAGGGTCATGAGGTAGGTGAGGAGATGTGTTCGGAAGAGGATGGAGGGGAGGTATGTGGGGAGGAAGCGGAAGAGGAGGTAGGATGCTGGATGGTCGTAGTGTGCTGAGAATGAGTATGGGGAGGTGATGGAGTGGAAGTAGGATTTGTGGAGGCGACTGAAGTAGTTTGGGTTGCTGGGATGGAGGATGAAGCGGTGGATGTAGTATTGTAGAACCTGTTTTCTGTTAGATATGCACTACAATAAGAAAGGCATTGCTTACCTCTCGCATGACAAGTCCTCGTAACACATGTTTGGCGATCGACCAGGGCATAGGCAGGGTAGTCGTGACTTGCAAAGCACTTCTCCAATCCAAGACCTCCGTGAGTATCAATTCGACAACAGCTTGTACCGCAACGCCCAGAAGAACGTTGAAGAGGCTTAGAGCAATAACACGATACCAAACCGGACTTTCTCTTTTTAATCTTCGCGAGCCCGTTGCGCGAGTGGGCAAGGCTGCTTCCCCTTGCGTTTTGATGCTCACAGCGATACTTGGTAGAAGGCTGTCAAATATGAGGAAGACGGTTGAGGGCAAGAGGAAGAATAATATTCGGATTCCTAGTGTTCCCACTACCTCGACTTTCAGGGGGGGTTGGGAGAGAACTAATGTGCTCCCTGTTCATTTTGTTACTTGCTGAACAGATTTTCTAAAATTTGAGGGGGTGGACATACATGTCTGAAATATTTATTAGTACTTGAAGATAGTAATTGGTCGTGTTTACTTACCATATAAAAAAACAGAAGGTTGAGACTGGTAGAAAATGTCGAGGGTCCTAGAAAGTAGCCGAGGACGGGGACAGAAAGTAATGCGTCCATAGCGACAGCCTGATAAAAATAGGCCACTGAAGCAAGAAAGTTTAGCTAGGAAAATGTCTATTTGATTTTTGAAATAGACGCATTTATCTATTTTTCAAGGAAGGTTAGTCATTTAATCATTGAATAGAATCAGCTTTCACGGAGAGGAGTTATGACATCATCGGGGAAGTCCGACCCGGGTTTTCTAGCGACAGGGAGACGAGGGGGGTTGTCTGTTCAAGCGAGACCATTCAGGGGTGAATAATGCTATTTTCCTTATCTCAAGGCTGGTGAGCCCTATCTTTCGGTTATTTTTTCAAATTGATGATTGGAACATGTTTGAAGTATTCCAGAAAACAATCCATTTCCACATGTTCAATATGTGCAGATTGGTGAAAAAAATGCATCCGGTACTGTTGTATGGCAAAATTAACCTTTTTCCACCTGCAGCCAGAGATCCAGTATGAAAACCAATAACAACCCCACCAGAACAAATACAGATCGCAAGAATAGACACTAGCCCGGTTGGGTTAGAGGTGGAGGCTTACTCATGGATTTCTCAGATTGAAATTAATCTTTCCTAAACCGTCGCATGATTTGCTGATGAAAGTTTTACCCAAGATTTTTCTGCTCCGCGTGCACGGCCATGGATGTATTCAGTACTCCGTATGCGAATTCGTCTGTCAACAGCACCTGAACCTCCTGAAGCGGTCAGGAGTTATTGTTTCTAGGGGTTAGTTTGGATCTGCACATCTGGGATGACATAGTTGAGATGTAGATCTACACAGGCTTATGGTGAGAAAAGCTTCGACGGTTGTAGGAGCTGCATTCCATACCGGTACTTGATGGCATTCGTAGCGAATATATTTCCTGATACAAGTACTTAGCTTCCCTTTGCAGGCTCGACGATAAATTCTAAATTTGCCCCATACTGGTCGGTACGCTCCGCATACGAGCCTTATCCCTACTGTAAATACAACGTCCCCATGCAAATAGCTACACCCAGGCCTCTCGGTGCTCCTATCAAAACAGCACAGGCTGCAAAGTGTTAGTTGCGTGAAGGGTCAAACGGAAGTGCTACTTATTTCATACTTGAGTAAATTTACCTGCCACTCCGCCAACTCGCCATTGTCTCTTCAACTCTCAACTCTCAACGCTTAGCATTGCATTGTTGCTCGGTTCCAGCCCTGCGGTCTACTCCGCTTCACTGTCGGCACCCGCACGTAGTGTAGGCACTCGCAGCATCGACGTGAGACCAAACAGCCGCATCTTTTTTGGTATTTGATACGGATACGGAGCACAAGGTGACGGGAGCTTCCTCCAGCGTCGCGCCTAGGAAACTCAACGTGGTTGAAAGAGCTCTTCAGAAACATATCCAGTACTGTTACCGGTAAGCCTCACATTACATACAGTACACGCCCATTGTATGTTGACAGCGGAAGCGACGTCGGCATCGGCCCCTATTTCGAGCCACGCGTCGGTGGTGGTGGAGTCGACGGGAAGCTGGAGCTGGAGCTGGAGCTGGAGCTGCTGGGTGTGGAGCAAAGTTTATTACTCGTAGCTGACTGCATTTAGGGCACTCCACTGCCTCTCCTCTCCCCTCCCTCAATCCTTCCATCATGGCGGCATAACGTACCCAAATCCAGCAGCAGCAGCAGTATCGCTACCGCATCGCTACTCCGTACCGCACCGCACAGCTGCGCATTTAGCGACCGCGAAATTTCTCAAACCGGCGTAGGGTCCAAGGTCGGCCGTATTGATTCGAGTGAAACCTTCCTTAGCCTATTCTGCTGTTTTGGGAGGGTCAATGCTGCAAGGACTTCTGTTTCTGGCTCTATCAGATTTTTACCGGCCACCACTTTTGTTTGGGGAACACACTACCTACCACCCGACTGACAGGCATAGGCACACCAGCGCAACCCAGCGCTCAGTTGCTCTCTAGGTAACTCCTCGCGCACCTGCACCCGCACCCGCACCTGCACCTGCACCTCCTGCAGCGATGGATTCAAAACCTCCTCCCATCCCAACTCGCCATAAAGGACATGGCCGACGAAAGTCCCTTCAGGGCCCTTCCACTCTTCCCAATCGCATCCATATCCAGCCCGCATCCCCCGAAGTCATCTCATCTTTAATCACCTCGCTATCCATCATCTCCTCGCCGGCGAACCAGTTGTTCGAGAACCCTGGCGGGCAGCAATCTACTGCCGTATCACCTGCGCCGACAAGTCGCACATTCGGTGGACACGATGAGAATCGGTCAGTGGGTGGGAGTTTTGGTATAGACTACGGCGCATATAACCAACCTTCTTTGCGACAACTGGTAGAGCAAGAATCGCTCGACGAGCTTGCCGCAAGCCCTCCCGTGATTCGAACAGCGAAACCACCCTCTGGATTCTCTCCTCTGACGGCACCGCAGTCGCCGCGATCTTCACGCGACCCCAGTCCGCTGAAGACGTTTTTAAGGGTTAGCTCTCGCCCCTCGTCAAAGGGATCAACCGGGTCGAGGGAGAGGGATGATGCGAGCAGCCTTGGCGGGATATCTGTTGAACCAGGCAAAGCACCTCCACCCGTTCCCGAATTACGGCGCAAGCCATCAAGTGATAGTTGGGGAAAGAAACAATCAAGACAGCGCAAGGGGTTGATGTATATGAGCTCCAAGGAAAGACTGAGGGACAAAGAAATCGATCGCCAGAAAGGAAGCAGCGGGACTGCAAGGGATCCGAATATAGACAACCATCTACCCATTCCAAGCTTTGATCCGGATACTTTTATGGTAGGGACAGCAATCGGTGAAGAGCCAGAAGAATACCCCACAAAGCCAGCACGTACAAGCCCAATTGGGGATATCTTTGGACCGAACATCACCAGCTCTGTTAGCCAGGGTGGAATAGGATCGGGTCGATTTATACCACCACGAGATTCATCCTTACACAAGCCGGCAGCCGCAGGGAAAAAGCGGTCGTCCCAGAGATCAAGTCGACAGAGTAGCAAACACCGCGGGACTGAGGATGGGCCAGAAAGAAGTATAAGGACAGCTGAATATTACCACCACAAACGTGAGCGAAGTCGGCGAGACACTCAATTCTCGCCAACAGAAGGAAATTCAAAAATGATGGAGCCACTGGAAGATTTTGACAACTCGCGAATGGCAAGGGCTTCAGCACGAGCGAGCAAACAAGCGGCGGAAAATACCAATGAAGACGATGTTGACGAAGGAGCCCCATCCCCATCTGTAGTCCAAAGACGGTCGCGCGAAAGTCCTGAGAGATCTGAAAAGAAAGGCGGAAAAGGGCTCCCTGAGACACTTGATGTTCCTCATCCTAAGCGCTCCTCATCACGACTGAAACGATTGTCTGCACCTCTAAGCCCCAAGGAAAAGGAGTCGAGCAGCTCGAGCAGCAACCAGAAGAAGAGAGTATCATCTCCGGATCCAGTGAAGCCAACTCCATTACACGCTGAGGATAGGCCGAACAGTGCAGATTCTATTGACGATGCAGTTGAAGCATATCTTTGCTCGCCCAGATTGTCACAAAAGATCCGACATCCACAGACGGGCCGGACGATTTCCTTCTCTGAAGTTGGTGATTCTGAAGGGTTTGCTGTTTTCTGTTGCGTTGGAATGGGCTTGACAAGATACATAACTGCATTTTATGATGAGCTAGCGCTAACTCTCAAACTTCGTTTAATCACACCGGATCGTCCTGGGGTAGGTGATAGCGAGCCATATACCGATGGCACGGCGACTCCTTTAAGTTGGCCAGGTATGTGATGCTCTATACGACAATCTTTCCCGTGACTAACCTCTTATAGATGATGTATATGCTATTTGTCAAGCATTGAAAATTACTAAGTTTTCTATCCTCGCTCACTCTGCCGGGGCAATTTATGCCCTTGCGACCGCCCTTCGTATGCCTCAACACATTCGCGGACGAATTCACCTCCTAGCACCTTGGATTCCACCTTCTCAATTAAGCGTGTTAAGTGGCCAAGCATCATCGCCTCCTTCAAATTCTATCCCGACTTCTCAGCGCATCCTCCGTGCTCTTCCTACCCCTATTCTGAAAGCTGCGAATTCTAGTTTCATGTCCGCTACAAGTAGCTCAATTACCAGCAGCCTTCCCAAAACTCCACGTCGTGGAAAACGCAAATCTACTCCTGCTCGTGATAGTCATCTTGCAACTGGCAGGAGGACGGTAACACCTGGTCCTGAGAAGAATGAAAAGGATGTCCATGGCAGAAACTCCACAGTTTATCCTGATCCATCGACCCCAAGTCCGCTGGAACAAGCATCAAATGATCCAAATGACCCCAATAATGAAGCTGCGCTTCTAGCGGCCGCAGCTATTTCACTAGCAGATAAGGAACGACAAGTGACCTATGATACCAGACTCACTCATGCTATCTGGGAGTTGGCTACATCTGGTGCGAACCCGGCTGTTGATTTGCTAGTATGTCTGGAACGGCGACACACTATTGGATTTCGATATGTTGACATCACACGAGCTGTAGTCATACATCACGGCAGTAAGGATACCAGAGTACCAGTCGAGAATGTCAGATGGCTCGGTAAGACCATGAAGAAATGCGAAGTACGAGTTCTTGAGGGTGAAGGGCATGGACTCATGGCATCTGCGGCAGTCATGGGTGGTGTTCTAATGGAGATCGCGAGGGAGTGGGAGGATTGGGTCAAGATCACGGGGGTCGGCAGTCCTAAAACCGAAGGCATGAGAAGAACCCTTCGAGAGCGTGCCAGTGTTGGAGCTTTTCGATGACATGCATTGCTTTTCAGCAAGCATTTTGAATATGGGAAGTTGCCATTCTGGATTTTTCTTGGGCGTTGAAATGGTCTTGGGAAAAATGGGCATTGGAGAAGATCGTCTCTTTTTTTTTCTTCGTGTGTATGTTTCTTTGGGGTGCGTCTGGAGTTTGAATGCGATGACTTGTATGATACTTGTACCTAGCTTATTTTGTAATACCCCTACGATACCACTTAATGTAATATCTCTTGCTTGAATCGGATCTTTGAAGATTGGTTCCGTTTGTATTTGGCCTTGGTCATTTTTCATGTTGGGGGTTAGATCTGGCGGATGGAGTCAAATTGATATACGAGTAATAGTCTGTGCCCTTCCTACGGCGCAAGCGATTAGATTTAGACGGGGTAAATCAATATGGCTACTCGGGATTTTTAATGGATCTTTTTGAATGTAATACCGGTACGTATAAGTGGGTTTTTTTTTACAAAGCTACAACCATACGGACAGGGTAGGGACTTTATTATTGAACTGGAATCTGTAGTGATTGGCCGATTCAGGGGCAGCTTTCCTTTCTAGGAAGCAAGACAAGCTCACGCCGCCTCATCCGCTAGTGTAGTTCGATCCATATTCTCCGCATTTTATGTAAGCTTAATTACTGCCCGGTACCTGTACATCACACATCACACGAGTAATAGTCCCACCTGTTCCAATGTCTTCATATGGGCAGTGTAACGTATATCTCTTCTCTTCTGCTAACCAACCCATTCCCTCCTCTTTATATCCTCCAAATCCCTAGCCCGCTTTTCGGCCTAGGAAAAGGTACAAGCTTCCAAAGTTCCAATTGTCTCTTTCATCGGGCGGTTACATAAGTGCACAATAGACGAAGCTACGTATTGTTCCAGAAGCATTTTTAAGCCGCCGCCGCCCCGCCACGAGTTTCCCTGGACGGAAGCCAACAACGCAACGCCCAACTCATCACCAAAGTCCGTCATCCATCTACCTGGCGAGAATCTTACAGATCAAATACCGAAGCTTGCCCAACTTGCCACTTGAACGCTGGAAAGGGATTTACCAGTACCCCAACATCCCGTCAGCAGCAAGTTCAACCTTCCCGAGGCAAGCAAATGCCCAGGATTCGGCGTCCGTGTAAGAGCAACCTTCAGTAGCTTTGGTGAAGCGTGTCCAATTGAAAATCATCTGAACTCTCTTAGCCAGCAAATTTCTAGCACACCTTTTTTCCAATAAAGAAAAAAAGAGAACCTCAAGAATGCCGTCCACGCGCAGGATCAAAGTCTTCGGCCTCCTGGTCTTCATCTCCGTCATCGCCGTCTTATTCTACACGGATTCGCTGCGACAAGAACGGCCCCGGGATTTACGAACCGCAGGCGATTTCTACTCCAAGACTGTGAATGCGCTACAGAAGGATCTGAAGAAAGGGGCTGCGGAGGATGATACAGAAGTTAAGGCGAGATTACAAAGATTACAAGACGCTGCGAAGCAGGCGAAAGAAAGGGCCAATTCGAAATCACCCAAACCAGATTCGCCTTCCGCGATCGAAGGCGTAGGAAGTGCGGCAGATGGGACGAGGGAACGGGGTGTTGCTGGTCGCAAGAAGATGACGGTTGGAGATGCGCAGGCGCCTCTGAAGGAGGAGACGAAGGAGGAACATGAGGTGGAGGTGGAACTTAATAGCATACTTAAAAAATCCCCTAGTAAGTTCCCATGCGTCGAGGTTGGAGCTAAATATGGATTTTGGACTGGATAGCTAATTCGTGGCCGTCTCACAGTTATCATCTTCTCGAAATCCTACTGTCCACATTCGAAACAAGCGAAGGATATTCTGTTGGAGAAATATATGTTTGATCCCGCGCCTTTCGTCGTCGAGTTGGATAAACACGAGTTGGGCGCAAAGCTACAAGCTAAGCTCGCGGAGCTCACGAAGCGAAAGACCGTTCCCAACGTTCTGGTTAATGGCATCAGTATAGGCGGTGGCGACGACATGGTCGAGCTGGACGAAAAGGGAACCCTGATTGAGCAGATCAAGAAGTTCGGACAGAAAAAGATCCTCGAGGCACAGAAGCGAACAGGGGAGAAGAAGGAGGGTGAGAAGAAAAAGAGTGTCGAGAAAGAGAAATCCGGGTCGCAAGCACCGATTCATGGATTGAGATGAGGTTCTTCTGTTGCTACACTCGTGCGTCTGTAGGATTGGGTTGGTAATGCGGTTGGGATATTGATATTGATATGGATAGGCATGTAGGTTTACAGGAGGCATATTTGGCGTTAGGGAATCGGGATTTGCGAAGTGGGAATACACTGCACTGCGAATGGCGTCTTTGTTGAGGGACTTGGACTTGGATTTTTCTCTTTTTGTGTGGGTAGGATTATGAAGCGCGGTAATATACTTTATGGACCTGAAAGAATGAAGATTCTTACTCTTTCTTCATGGGTTGATGGGTTTTCGTCTATTTTGAACCAAATATCTTTATTATTCTAGCCTGGTCTTGTGATTTGGCGCGTATTGTATTGTAAACTCGAGATGGAGATGCTGATGTATATCCATGATGCCCTATGTCAGACTTAAGTGTTGACTCAAATATTGTTGCCGATGCAGATAATTCGCGATAAACGAGTTTTTAAGTTTTAGTATTCCTATAACTAACTTATTATATCTACTTTAACCTATCTTTTCTTTCCTAATATAGTTATATATTAAGGTTTAACGTTCTTACTCTTATAAAGGATTCTAGAGTCTCTTTTAGAGACTCGAGAAACAAGGGAAAAATCTATATCGAGATAAGATTATTATACTAGATTAATTTAGAATATTTAAAATTAAAATAGTTATAGAATAGTTATATTTTATAATCGGGATATAAATACTTTAAATATAACTCTAGCTTTATATATATAGCTTTATAATAGTAAATAATTAATTATTTACTAGCTTCCTTCCTTCGAGCCTAGCTTACTCTACTTCTTTAGAACTAGTATAAATAATATCTTAGTATTTAGAATCTTTTATTCTCTTCTTTTCTAACCTCTAGGTGTGACGACATGTACGATATGTTGCCCGTGGGCGTCCAAGGTGTAGGTTATGGAATCGTAGAACTGTCTTATTCGAAGATTCTAAGCTAAGGAGAAAAGGAGAGCTCGAGAGAGCTCGAGTCTAAATACGAGGTGTGATGCCAAGCCACGCTAGTCGAGGCTGAGATAGCACGTGACGGTCAGAACCGTCACATTAAGTAAGTACTCGTAGTAGTTAAGCCTAGTTAAACTTTACTAAATATAAGACTTTTATATATCCTATAAGTAAAGAGAGAGTTTTCTTCTTAGCTTTATAAGAGGCTTTAACTTTAAAGATAATCCTAGTATACTTTAATATATAGCGTTAGTTATATATTAATATAGACTTCTTAAAAGATAGAATAAGGGTTATAGTTTACTATACCTAGGAAAAGAAGGATTAAAACCTAGATAGTTATTAGTATTACTAGCGAAGTAATAGGATATAGTATAACTTTATTTAGTTATATTACGTATATCGTCTAAGGGAGTATAGTATTATAGTTAATATATTTAGGTATATACTATACTATCTAAAACAGTCTTATATGATTACTCTCCTTTTTACCCTATGACCTAAACGTACTAATACTAGTACTACTTGAAAATAGTAAAGATAGTATAAAGTACTTTAAATAGTAAAAGAAACTTATTGTTCTACCCTTTCTTCAGCCTTTTTAGTCTTCTTAGCTACTCTTTCTGTGACGGTTATGGTCACGAGGGCTGGATGTCACATGTTCGCTTAGCAAGGAGCTAGCGCGCACGATCTGTATTTAGTTCCCAGCTCTCTCGAGCTCTCCTTCTCTCCTGGTCTTTTGTCCTAAGAATAGAGTGTTGTTTGTTCCGACTGTCCAGAAGCACGTCTGTCACAGATATTATACGTAAGAAGTAGAAATAGCTTTAAAGTTAAGTTTAAAGTATATACGCTAGTAAAAAACTTTTATTACCCTACTAATAGCCTAAAAAAACCCCTACTCGCCTAAATAGGAACTATATTTACTACTAACTGAAGGGTAGCGATTTTCTTATAAATTAGGTGAGGGGAGGGGGCGTCGAAATACTAAACACCCGGGCGTCGATTTACTAGCTCCCAGGCTTAAATATATGCTTATTCTCAGCAAGTTTCGCCTAGTCACGAACACCGCAAACCTAAAGATCCAAAGGTAAGATGTTACACATTGAGCAGCGAGGGCTCTCGGATAGTCCCGGCTCCCCTAGCCATTGTCGCATGGCGCTAGCATTCCCTTGTTCATTCTACAGTGCCCCGCACACGGCTATTCGCAGGCAGCCCAACAGACCAGGAACCTCTAATAAAGATGCTCCTGTCTCCCTTGGTTAGCTTTTCTCGGCATGCTCGCTGTTGTCTTGACATTGCCTCTCTGGCCTTCTCTAGCACTTAGAGTAGGGAGTCAAGTAAATCTCAAATTAAGAGCTTAAAGGAGGATCCCGATGACGGTTCCCATGGATATTCTGACAACATTGTTCTCCCACCACGGGTGACATTGTTCCCGATGTCTCTGACAGTGCTTAAGACTTGTCTGAACTAACAATAGAATAAACAAGCACTGTTAACCATAATATCCGAACTTAATCGAACCATGATCTAAGATTCGAACAAACAAGATGTTCCTATTCCTGATAAGATTTTTCCCGATGTCCATGACGGTGCTTAAAACCTGGCCGATCTAACAATCGGACTAGCAGGTTCTGTTCCCAAGATCTCGATGTCCACGACAGTACCTAAGGGTTGATCGATCTAATACTCGAACACGAGGTTCCGTCTATAGCCTGAGGGCAATCAAGCCTCTGGGACTTGCAAATAATTAAAACCTCTCTATTCGGCAAAAGTTGAGAAAACTAATAAGCGAGGAATGGTCTCTTTGCCCCCTCATTCATAAACGACACCAACAGGAACTTGACGAAAGTACACAGCCAGTAGATCCAGATCGGCCTTCGTCTTTTGCCCATTGCTAGTCAGTGCAACCTCCCCTCTGCGCTGTCGCTTAAAATCTCTGTGGTTAAGCGAGGGCGAAGAGGGGAAACCGCACTAACTCTTCAAGAAAATCAATTTTTCACGGCCATGATGGCTATAGCGCCTGGCCATGCAACTAAAATCTGACCAGTGAGTTAATCCCTTGTTTCTTACCATCTAGAATGTCACCGAATACGTGGAGTAAGGGTCAAAGTGGACTTGTACTACAGAGTGTGGCTCAAAGCAGCGCTCAGAGCGAAGCTCAAGATGTTCGCAAAATATCCTTATACGCATCTCGGTTCACATGAAAGCAGGTCTTTCAGATGAAGGCTACTAGGGAGTCCGTAGGTAGACAAAGCAAGATACATAAGTATTTGGTTCCTCAAGTCTGTTTCCTATCCAAACTCCACGATACATTGCCGTCCGAAGGTTATATTTCTAATTTACTATAATGAGGGACCTATTTCGAGATTCTATGTATGGGAATGTTATTAGGTTTGTGACGCGAGGGAGGGTTTTCGCATTTGATGAAGAGAAAGATGCAGCGTTGTGGGAGAGGTTTATTGATAGGGAAAAGTCAGCCCGCATGGTACGCTGACTTGACAAAATATTAGGTTCCTTCTTGGAGAACCCATCACTTACGTCATTTTATAGGCACACCACGGCAATTTTGGAGAGGATGAAAAGGGTGTGAAGGATGGTACGGACAGCATCGCCAGCGACGAAACCTATGATTACGAAAGTCAGAGATCACCAAGAAAACCAAGAAGAAGCTATTCAGAGAATGATCGATATATCCCTCACGCTAGAACTTGGAAGGACGAGCATCAAAGAAACGCAGCCACTGGTGTACCTCTTGATCCTGAAAAGAGAGAAGATGTTGCCGTCATTACGTGGTATGGAAAAGATGATCCTGATGTAAGTATTGTATATTCAAATGATTCCCCATCGCTTACAAATTTTAGAATCCCTTAAACTGGTCTACAGCAAAGAAGGCTTTTATAACTTTTCTGATTTGTCTTCTTACGTTCACTGTCAATCTTGGAGGCGGCATCTTCACTTCTGGTAGTGTGCAGTATGCAACTCAGTTCGGCGTTAGCCAACTCGCAGCAACACTTGCTTTATGTGTATACACGGCTGGTGATGGTGTTGGAACTATGGTAAGTTCAACTATTCTACTTATTTCTAGAGACAGGCAACCCTGCCCTCCTAGAGCCTTTCCCAAATCAAAGCACTAACTATGTGAAATAAGGTCTGGTCGCCATTTAGTGAAAACTGCCATATTTGTTGAACTC
This sequence comes from Hymenoscyphus occultus, assembly GCA_900536445.1. Taxonomy (NCBI): domain Eukaryota; kingdom Fungi; phylum Ascomycota; class Leotiomycetes; order Helotiales; family Helotiaceae; genus Hymenoscyphus; species Hymenoscyphus occultus. The sequence goes on along the minus strand of UNPT01000123.1, from coordinate 106,804 downwards.
TGGTCTATGCTTGGACGTGGATTTTCTTTGTGTTCTTACAATTTGGTGTTGCCTACGCCAAAAACTTTGGAATACTCATCGCCTTCCGTGCTCTTACAGGCTTCTTCGGGTTTCCTGTTCTAGCCACAGGAGGTGCATCCTTGGGGGATATATATTGTTCCTCCAAACGAGTGTATGCCACTACTATTTGGGTACTAGTATCTTTTTGTGCTCCAGCTATGGGTCCAGTGGTTGGAGGCTACGCTGCACAATATAAAGGATGGCTATGTAAGCACTCGATTCATTCTCTCTCGCAGCCTTTCGCGTAAATTTGCCGGAAAATTGCGATGGATTACAAAGAGGCTTAGAAAAAGCAGGAAATCCAATTCCTGGTTCTTTTAAGTCCTTTCTCCATGGTTTGGCTGTCCCACTTCTATTTCTTTTTTGCATCCTGCCACTGGCTGAATATCATCCTCGCTTCCTTCACGAATACGTTCTACCACGTAGTGCTGACATATCAAAGGGACCATCTATGAATTGCTCTGGATTTCTGGGTTTGGTCTCATTGCTATTTCTCATGCTCCCCGAAACTTTGGAAGCCGCTATCCTTTACAGACGCTCGCAGCGTCTCCGGGAACCTACCGGAAGAAGCGACATCAAATGCGCCGCGGAGATTGAATACGATAGAAAGACAAAAGAAAAGCTTGTCATGGAGTGTCTTGTACGTCCTTTTAGTTTTACGTTCAAAGAGCCAATACTCTTCGTACTTAACCTATACCTTGCCCTTATATATGGACTTTTGTTTATCTGGTTTGAAAGCCTTTCTATCGTTTTTGGAGAGGTATACGGGTTCAAGCTTGGTGCAGAGGTTAGCAATCCTTCGCGCTTTTCTATTCTCCAAATCTGGGTTTGGGTAGTTGAAATCCAACCTTGGCCAAATTTATGGGTCCTTTTTTAAGAAGATGTGCTGACATTTGGTAAGGGTCTTTCATTTTTGGGCATCGTCGTTGGTGCTTTATTCGTCGTTTCCCCACTCCTATTCCAGTACTATACCCAAAATACCCAGCTCAACGAAAACGGCGAGCTAAAACCTGAATTGCATCTTCCGCCAGCTATAGTTGACGCATTCTGTGTCCCTATCTGTCTATTCTGGTTCGGCTGGTAGGTGGAACATCCTTTCTTCCCCCAGCCCCTCATTACACCGCTGCCTCTTCTGTACAAGATCCCATTACTTATACAAACACAGGACATCACGGCCCCAAATCCACTGGATCGTCCCTATAGTCGGCTCCAGTTTCTTCGCTATAGGCGCCATGCTCCTCCAATGCTGCGTTGTTGGATACATTGGAGACGCGTATCCCCGCTACGCCGCGAGTGCTTTAGCAGAAAACAATTTCTGGAGAGCTCTTTTTGGGGCTGGGTTTCCGATGTTTGCCACCGCTATGTATAGAAAGTTGGAGTTGATGGGGCGAGCAGTCTTTTAGGCGCATTAAGTGATCTTTTTGTTCCAGTTCCGTTTTTCCTTTATTCCTATGGGGCGAGGATTAGGAAGGCTAGTAAGACGGCGAGACATGATTTGTAGAAGTTGCGGAGAGGGAGAGGTGGGGAGTCGGTATTGAGAAAAATGTTTAGTAATAAAGTGTTGGAGCTTTGTTCGGGAGATGGATATAACAGCAATTAACGTAGTCGTAATGTATATTATTAGCATTTTAGAAATAACATTCTGGTCATAGTTTCCTTCAGCTTCCTTTCTGCACTACAGCAACTCCTTTTCTTCCTGTCGACGACAAACTTTTGGCAACCGAAATTGATGTTTTGTAGCCCTTCCTTCAGGCGCTTGAGGAGCGAGCTTCTTCGAATCCCCAAATATGCAGGCATATCAAGAAACAAATTGAAAGCTCTTCATACGGAAATCACCCAGCCGACAGAGGTATTATTTGAGGGATTATTATTAAAACCACGCAGCTCATCTAGCAGGCTCTCTCAGACATCCGTTGTAGCAACATAAAGCTTTGACCATACCAATTTATACCTCTCTGGCTCGACAATGCCACCGTCGATGATTAAGATTCTTCAATTCGTCGAGGTGAAAACACAAGCCGTGATATGCCTGTTCATGCAATCAAGAATCCCCGTCATCCAAGCTGGGATTCTGCCCGTCCGGCCCTGTAAGTTAGTGTGTGTCTTTCCAAAAAGCCCCAACACCACGAAGCAGTTTTCTAACTAGGAAGAGGAAGATGAGGGTTAAAGTGATAAGGTGCTGTTGGTTTATCTTTCGGAGTTAGGGGAAGTGACGCTTGGTGGCAAGACGTGCCGTATTAGGTAGCCTCACTGATCAAGTATGAGCAAATCTACCCGAAGAACTGATTGGAGAATCGGCGATGACTTTGGCTTTGAAATTCGATAGTTGAACTATGCCCTACAGTACAGTAGGACTCGGATAAATCTTGAAGTGCGACATGCAACAAAATCGCCCAGCTGCAGGGTGGAAACGTCAGTGGCAAAGCAGTGCTTGCGATATGTAACAGAAACAAAATGTTATGCTTTCTCCAAATTGCACAGGTATTGAAAAAGTCCTCGCCTAATATTGGTATTGAAACCTGGCGTTGTTGAGTTTGTCTACCCAAACCTGCACAAAGTCGATGGAAAACGTGACAAGGTACTTTTACACTTTTTCCTTTCGAACAACCGGTAGAATTCGAAGCAATACTCGTTTCGCAAAAGCTATTACGATTAGCTGGTTCAACAAGAATACTCGTCGGGTTCATAAGTCTGAATCACCTAACGCCGAAATCGTCTCTACTACTGCCTAAAAGATCTACAACCCTCAATATTAATTATACTTCCGTACCTAAAACAAGCACCTAGTAGTTCTTAGAGGATGCGTAAATAGTAGCTTTAGTTACATTTAGGAGTTGTGTTCTGTAAATTTTAGTTGTAGAAGCAACATCGGCGTTAGGTGATTCAGACTTATAAACCCGACGAGTATGGTGACTGGTGGTGAGGTCTTTGTGATTTCCAGCACTCGGGTTTGAAACCCATTGAACCGGAGAAGCTATCGTGATAAACCGATATTAACAAACACGCTAAGGTGTGCGGGTGGAGTAGTAGAAGTTGATAAGACTACTTTTGGGCCATGTAAAGAACAGCTTTCTAGTGGTCCCTACAATAAGACAGTTGGGCGAAACTCTGTACACGCTATAAGAACCTATTATACGAGATTTCCTAGAACAATTAGATTAATTGCCCTAAATCACTTAGGTTAATAAAGATATATTGATTTTTATTATCCGAAATCACTTAGAGAACTATTTTAATTATATAAGACTTTTAGGATAATATCTTTTTCTAACCTAGGTGTATACAGAGTTTCGCCCGACTGTCTTACAGCTCCTTCGCAAAAGTAATAAGATGTTTTGCGACACTAGGAATGATGGAAATTTGCAATCTACATATAAAACACCTTGCAAAATATCCTATAACACACTAGTAAGAAGCCCTAGAATCTTGCTACTTTTGCGAAGGGGCTGTAGGCAGAAAGTCTAACTGCGAAACGCAATCGTATAAGAGGAATCCTAGCGACTAGAAGCCTCTAGTTCACACCATTCTATACTTCACCATACTCCACCCGCCCACGTTGGCGTATTCGTAATAGTAGCGTCGATTTACCACGGTATCCACGTTGCTGGGTCAATACGCTAGAATCAAGAATCGCGATATCAAAGCGAAAATTCACTTTAATTCGGCTATGAGATATCAAAGCGAAGTGGATGGTAGAAAATCTCTCTTCGGGCTCTTTATTCCGGTCATTAGGAATTGTTGGGAAGAGATCCGTTGACTCGGGATCCAGAAGTGATCTATCATATATATAGTTTGAGTACCGTACCGCCACTTTGCAAAAGCAGCAGTAGGAAAGCCCAGCCCCACCATTCTACCCGTCTGGGAAAATTTATAGTTGTTTGGGCTTATTGAAATACTTACGAAAATAATATGAACACGCAAGCTAATTCTTTTGAGAATTTTGAAGTGGTGGTATATAAAGTGATAATTGTTTGACATGAATGAGGGAAAATCTTCGACATAAGCTCGAAGTAGCTTGACCACTCCCCCGGAGAAGGATATTTGGTTAGAGCCGCGCTCTGAGAGATGCCAATACTTCGTATCCTTATCAAAGACTTCAGTGCGCAAGTCCTGCTCTGGAGTTCTCAGTCCCTCCCTGACTCCCTGGGGGTGATCGTTACCGATCTTCTTCTCACAATGGTTTTCATTTTAGATAGGTGACCAAAGAAACCGGTTCTGACCACCGAAATGTTCCTGCCATTTGAACGACTGCCGCGATGCGATGCGAAAAATAAAACGGCTGGGAGCCTGGGGCGCAAACATCATCGTGAACCATGGAATGGCTTTTTTTAAAATGAAGTACTGGTGGCTCCTGACCACATTTCGCGACCGAGCGTTGAGGAGATAGTGAGTGTGGTCGGTTAGGAGGTCGTCGGTTAATCAGAGTGGGGCTTGCGAAATTAGCAGAACTCCGTACTTGTAGGAAGTACCGTAGAAGTACTTGGAATAACTGGGAGATCGATCTACGTGGAGTTGTAGGTGGATATTACTAAAACTCTCCGTAGGCTCCGAGTGGTTAGAAGTCACTGGCTTTGACTCCTACGTTAAGAACGTGGCCAAACTGTTATAGCAAGGGGCCTGTAGAAAGCTGATCTCTGAATGGCCTGAAATTTATTACTGCCAGCTTCTGCCCTATCCACCTACCACTCCACACAAAAACTAGCGTAAGTGATAAGTTCGATTTACTATGGTACACCGTATGTCATTGTGGAGCATGCCGTCGGAGAAGAATTCGATCAACACCATGGTTGGTAGAGAGAGTAAGGGGAAAGATGAAAGACGGCGAAAACGTGACAAGAATGAATTTTGAATGTTTGAAATTTTGTATTTCTTTAGTTGATATGTTATATCGATTGAATATAAATATTCTAGAGTAGAATGGTAGTAGGTATAGATATCATGTATCGTATTGATATCATATATCTTCGTTGAGTAGAATTCATCCACCCCTATCATAACTCCTGTATCAGTGACAATGATACAGGTTCGCCCAAGCCCTTAGCAACACACAGGTATATCCCGAAAATCAAAAATGCTCCATAATGGCTAGCAAGCCTAGCCCAAAACAAGAAGAGAACGCCTCCCTATGGGCTCCATCTTGGGAAACGCCATGTATTAAAGAATGAAAAGAAAGAAAAGTATAGAACATTCGGTATTTCCGATCTGTTCATAAAGATGCTTTCAAACTGACAAAGAAAATGTATGTATGATGATGATGGTTTCTTCGGCCCGCAAGATAACTCCAATTATTGGTAGACTGGCGGCTATGCAATAGCTCTTCCGATCTCCTTCTCTGTAGAGGTATTTGCCCAAAGTCTAGGTCGACTAGAAGGCCGAGGACTCAACCCTCCTGCTGCAAATCCGTCAAACGTTGATGTTCCTGGCGAGCTGGTGCTTTGATCGTATTCCCGATATTCTCGGCCGATGCTGTCGCTCTCAGGGTCATACCATGTTGTGGTAAGTGCAAGTCGTTCCTTGGGCTTCCCATCATTGGTGGTCGAAGTCCTTGGTCCATTGTAACTCCATATGCTTCTGTTGCTGACAGAGCTCGTTCGACTTTTCGTTCGTGTGTGTCCAGGTGGTGCTTTCGTGAGACGGGAACTTTGTCGTTTTATGGACGGAATATAGGCTTCATCCCCAGGAACAGACTGATCTGTAAGTCCTGCTCTGGAGTTTGGGGATCTTGCCATAGAGGAAGGACTTTCGGGTATTATTGCCGAAGGTCGTCGGGAATGTGTGGGGGTTGTCTGTGGTAGTTGTGCATTCCACATCCTACCTGGGAAATGTGACAATCCAATGGTATTTGCATCCACAACTGGTGCTGGTAATTCTGGGAGTTCTGGCAGCATTGGTGCTTTTTGCTCGGAGCTTGGGGCACGCCATGATGCTATCTCTTCGTCGTCAATGGGAGTGGCACCTCTGTGAGAAAATGGCCGTTGTCCTTTCTGATAGCGCCGCACAAGACAAATTGCAACAGCGAGGAATATCAAGGCAAGTACACCCAAGATTGCAGAGAGCACAATGATCAGGTTTCGGCGACCATCGTCCCTATTTGACTCAGGTCCGGGAGTGCCAGAGGCCATTGGATTGGAGTGAGTTGGAGTAGAAGTGGCGAATGGAGGGGTTGGAGGGAGACCAGTAGAGACTACTGTTGTTGTTGAATCAGGTGAGCCAGAAGATATTGGCTCGGGAGAGTTGGAGGTTGTAGGTGGTGTTGGAATCACAGATAGAGTAGTGGTCTCTGTGATTGGTATCGAGGATGTCGATGAGGGCTCAAGTGAGGAGGCCACGGAGGTTCTTGGTAGTAGTATTGAAGTTTGTGATGGACTTTCCTCTGGTAGACGGGGGCCAGGCGGCGGTGGAGCATTGGAATCGCCTCCCTTCTTCGCCAGTCTCAATAATAGTTCCTCCTCAGCTAGTACCAGGCTGAAAAGACATGCTGTGAATGCCAATGGTATGCTCTTCATATCTAAATGGAAATCGAGAAATTTGTATCGAGTGAAAAGACCGAGTGAAAAAGGTCAATAACACATAGCTGTAACTCTAAGAGGCCAACTACACTAACAAGAATCTCCAATATAAATAAAAAGGGTCAAGAAGAAGATGAGAAGAAGATAATGGCACGGTGGTTGTAAGCAAATGGCCCATCCATCAACACGGCTCATCACACTTTTGAAGATGAGTAAGGTCGAGGACGCACACTCGGTATCTAGCCATCCAAGAATGTGCAGATACCATAGCTATTATAGAACCGCGCTGCACCACGCAGGCACAGGCAGAACAGGGTTGGAGACCTTGCAGCTCGACCTGCAGATTTTAAGTGGGCCAGAGGTTGATGGGGAATCATGTACCAAGCTCGCCGCAACTTTGCGGTCTGTGGGATTGGAAGCCAGGAAGTGGACGTCTGGCCGATGTGCTGGTCTCTTGTCAGCGAAACGGCAAAGGGTGCAGGTGTGGCAGAAAATTGAAAGAGGGGGGAATGGAGTGGGAAAGGACCCTTGCCAACGCTAACAAGAAGATGTGCAGCTGCATGTTTCCTGTCAGGGGTAGAAAAGGACGCTACGCTTAGCTTGGCGAGGCAGAGGAGCTCGTCTCGTGAACAAGGAGAGCCACTCGCTTCGCACGATCCACCGAGGGGTTCTGAAGAGAGCCTCTTGATCATGATCCAGCACTGCCAGCATCAACCTGGAGCTGATACTGCTACCGATATCCTGCTAGAACTATTAGAGATGTTTCGACGGGCCGCAAAAGCATCGTCATGGCTCGTACCAGGTCGTGCCCAGGACCTTAGGAGTGGTTTGCCTTTGGTTTGAATCGTTCTCTTGACTGCCAAGGGCACAAAAACTGCGGAAGGATTACCAGTACGAAGTCTTCGTAGAATCGTCTTTCGTACCGCGTAACATCTGGAAATATCTTGACGCCATCGCCGAAACGTGGTAGCCGTAGGTATTGCGTGGAGGGTTGGCGATGGCCAGTCTCGCCAGTCTCTCGCTAGTGGGGAGACGAAGAGGGCTTGAGCGCTGACAGAAACCCCACCGTCCAGAGTGGATGATGTGGGATTGACGCTATTGTCGCTGCGGTCGCAACAAAAGGTTTACTTCGTAGATTTCTTGATACTTGCACTTCGTACTTGAGAGGTACGGAGTATCGGAATACACAATATCCGCATAAACCTCTGTCATTCAGCAATTGGTAACTCAAAAAGCTAAACACTGCTGGACTCTGCAGTTGCTGACCCAATACTACACTTGTGTGACACCAAATATCCACAGGCAGGATTGAATGTTGGCTTGCCAGCATGGCAATCAGGTTCAGGTACTCCCGCCGTAGCCGTAGCGGTGGTTTGGCCTGTCTTGCCTTGTGCAACGCTTCTTGAGTAAGCAGATGCCAGAAGCATTCAAGCCGTCAGCGGGGTTCTGAAACTCCAGAGTCATGTTGGCGGGTGATCATTGGATGGCAGCTTTGGCGGGGCCAGGACAGGATGCGATGCGACGGGATGCCACGATGCAAAGGGAAATAACTGGGGAGGATTTACAAGCGAAACTTTGGAGAACGCCAATCACCTCAACCAAACCATCATCTTCACTCCACTAAAAGATCGACCAATCGTACGTCAGAATGCGGACTTTGAGCCGCAGAGCATCCAAAATCGCTCCTGATCTGGGTTAAGTCACCTGCACACTCTAAATTGAGGTTTGGGTTCGCAAATTTGCTGCATCTCGAATGCCGATATCACATCACCGAAAGTCCATCTACGAAGTTGACTCGCTGCCGTGCTAATTAAAGTCATGTCAATCTTCTTGTGAACTGCCGCACGATGCCTAGTCACATCGGCTCTGGCTAGCGACGGACTATTTACGCAGTACAAGCACTTCGTGATCATGGCACCCTTGCTAGATAATGGATGTCCACCCACCCCGCCATCCCGAACCACCTAGACCTGACAACGATAGACAACGAGCCTTCTCAGCCTATGATGCAGACTTCAAAACGTTCCGAGTTCACAACATACAGACAAGCTTCTCACCTCCGCTACCTTACTCTAGCGAAAGTAATGCAACCATACGATACCTCAACAAACCAAGTACTAACGAACGCTTCAAGTTTCGTGATTTAGTCGGAGGGCGTTTGTTGCCGTTTACAGCGACGACAGCTTACAGATGACTGCATGAACGTCATTGGGAAGCAAGCCCATCTACGATAAGCAGTGCCAATATTATCAGGCTGGAAACTTACGCTCTTTGATTCACATCACTACTCCATGAATCCGAGGAATTCGTGTTGCTTCGTAACAACTTCTTCTATGTTTGATTCCAAGCCTTGGTCTCAATAGATTTATGAGTATCCTGACCTGATATGGAAACAACCATCGTCGTCGGGCGTCTTGATATATTTCGTGCCTTGTTCCTGGCAGTACGCCACAAAGCTGACCCGAATCAACCGATACTGGATAATACCCAGCAATCTAACCACATTAATAATGTGTACAGCCCGATTGCCAAACTTGGAACGGAATTACGGAGAATTTTATTAGACCCAGACAATAGCTATAGGTGACGACGATATTATTGTCCCCGGTTGGGCTCCAACACAAGAAGCTGAAATTGTGCGAAGTAACGTCGCAAAAGTTGGAAGTTCCCGCCCCCAAACCCCGCGTTGAAAACTCCGCTGGAAGCGTAATAAAAAAACCTGGCAGCCTAATTGCCAATCCTTCTCCCATCACGTAGGGCAATCGAAACACAGGGCAGCCAATGGTACTGGATTCTATGGATTCTTCCATTAAACCCTCATGTACTTCTATACTTCACAATTGCGTAAGAATGCTAGCTGAGGTAGTATTTACCCGCAATTTTACGATAGCTGGCCGTCTCCGCTTATCGTCGTGGGCTGTCGATCTTTGATTCACCTTGAAGTGAGATTCTAAACTCTACCTACTCTTTGTGGGACTTCGTGTCTTGGTATTCAGGTAAAATTACTGGTTCTGGGACTTCTTGTCTGGATATTAAGGTAAACTCGTGGCGTTTGAATTGTCAAACTGCCCCAGTTAATTACGGGGACATATCAAATGTTGGGAATGATACTAATTAGCGAAAGGGTGCAGACTACGCCGCCATTCTGTGCTTCCACTACAGCATGTACACATGGCAATTAAGTGGAATCGACGCCACCAGATTTTTCTGCTTTTTTCCAGCATGTTGTACCTGCATGCGAGGAAATAGGAGGAAAGCCACTCGCGACTCATCCACCAAAAAGCGGATTCTATCCCTTGCTTCTGACTGCACAGAAAACGATCGCCCCTTTCGATAAGAATCTGACCTCTTCGCTATTGGACAACCATGTGTGGTGGGAACCAATCAAATTCCGAAACTCCATTAGACAAGCGAACGGCGGAGTCGAGCTCCATCTTCTTGACCGCTGCTTCCGCAATTTGATTTTCGCATATGCGTCTTCCAAAAACTCAAAAATTCTTCTCTTCGATTTCCCTCTGCACAGACTCTTTTTCTCCCAATCTCTGAAGGATCTTCCGGTAGAAAACTACCAACGCACGGCCGTAAACATGTACTTGTACAACCCATCTGTAAATCCCAGCCTTTCTTCCCCTCTCCTCTGCATACCGGTATTGCCCACAGAGTTACGAGCTTAACAGTGCAGTAAATAACCCTAATTGCGTCAGCCGAGCGTCTACACGCGCGATTAAAGGAGAGCCGTGCGCTGCAGGTCGTACGTCCTCTGGAGAAGGAATTATATCTTCCGTATGACTCGCAGTTAGTGCGCGAAAAACTCCAGATGACGATAGTCAAAAGCAAAAGCAGAAAAAAGAAAAAAAGGAAATAGGAAACTAATGCACGACTTGTCTACCGGCGCTGCACTCACAGTAGACCAATAAAGCCCATTTTTGTCTTAGCAACAGTAGTCTAGACTCGAAACTCACCGACTATGCGGCACACCAGTTCCTGTCAAAAAAGGTAAAGTAGAGACTTGCCTATTACAAAAAAAAGCCACTGATCGTCATATACTTTTCCACCACACCAATATTCCTCCTTCACCGAATATCTGTACAGTCAAACCACCACTCCAACACGGCGCAAGCACAAAACAAGCGCAAATGTGCCGAATATGCCGGGCCAGACTACTGTATGTACACGTACAGTACATAACATGCACATGAAGAAAATCCCCGACTTCTTGATCATGACACAACACGGCAAAACAAAAACCTCCCATTCGATCAGCGAGCCGCAAGTCCCCAATGGGACACAGAAGGCTCGAAGTGAGCGCGAGAGAAAACCTTAAACCTAAATATATCGCGGCAGGTGACTTATCCGAGGTCGTACTCACAGACACCGCGCGCGCTCATCTCATAGGATAAATAACCATAACCAGATTAGCCTCGAGCGTCGTGGCGCGCTATCAATCTACCCGACGGTACTTCACCGTACCACTGCCAGAGATCGACACGATCAAAATTAAGACGAAGAGGAGAAGAATTTAGTGAAATGTAAAAGACAAAAACAGAACGGAAGCGACAACTTCCTTTCTCTAGAAGCTACAAACACTAACTCCCAAACACGCGAGTCCGGAATTCTCCATCTCTACGCCTCCAACATCCATACCTCTATGCATCATACATACCAAAATAAAAAGACAGAGAAAAGCATCCCGCCGTCATCGACAACCTTCCATTATTATTCCCACTTGTTCCCATTGTACTCGAGTACCTAGTACCATACGTGAAAAGATTCCCCTCACCAGCCCCCTCAACCCCACCTTTCAAAAGGGCAAAGGGCATTGAATTTCCCCTCCTTTCGCCTCACTTCCTCACTTATCTCCCCCTCACTTATCTCCCCCTCACTCTGCCCCTCAAAACTAGTACAGTACACTAGTACTGTACGATCCATCACCCCATCAAAACCCCTCGACAACACACACAGCAAGTACTTCGTAAAGTGGAAGGAAAGATGGAAGTATTCTCCGACCTACTAGCACCATCCATCCATCCAAATCCCACCCACAGTGCCACACCACACCAACCCAACCCAGCCCACCATCAAATAACCGCAAATCAAATCACATCAAATCACATCAAATCAAGGAAGCAAGCACGCGAAAGCAAAAAAAGTTCTCCCCCCTCCCACTACCATGTACAGTATCGCTCGGTCCCCGTGATACGCACCGCACCCACCGAGCAAGCACCTTCTGCATTGCATCAAAGTCTGACTCTGACTCTCCATGGTAATCTTACAGTGTAATCGTATATTGTACGATAAGATACATGTACATGTATGGACATGTATGTATGTATCTAGAAATAATCCGGCTCCCAATGTTGCCGGGCGGTTCATGCAGCACTACAGTACCTACTGTACTAGCACACTACATTGCATCACAGATGATAGATAGATAGATTCTGCAGTTAAGCGCACGCATGCACGAGGGGATGCATATGTGCTGCGAGGTTTATAGTGCAGATTGTGATCGATAGATACATACATACATACAGATAGTACATAAAGTAATCAATTTTCGCCCACCCCAAAACAACCTATTAACCATTTCAAATAAAAATAAGAGTAAGAACATCCTCAAAGGGTAGGTAGATTGACCAAAAAGTTCTAGCTTTACAATCTATAAACCCCCCCCAAAAAAGTAATTCCCCCAGACTCCGTAGCACGCGATATCCACGCAAGAGAACCAGATAAAAAATCTAAATCCAAGTTTAAATTCAAATCCAAATACCAAATACAAAAAACAAATCACTCCAACTCAAATTCCATCACCAACCCCAAACGCTAAAAAAATCCATTATACCCTCTACCCCGCCTCTCCCCAGAAGTTAGAACCTTAAAACCCCACCACAAGCACAAAGTAAAAAAAAAAGGTTCCCTCAAAAGAAGATACATAAAATACCATCATTCCTGTCACCTACAGTAAAAAAAGAAGAAGAAGAAGAAAAGAAAGAATAGTAAGATTTCATACTGTAATAAAAAAAAACTCAAGAAAGAAGCACAGATATACTCCTCAGGGCCCCCCCCCAAGCCTCGCTCAAAATATAACATCAAAACACGAATGGAAATAGTAAAATCACTAACTCCTGACTCCTAAGGAGTTTATATACCCATAGCAAATCTAATTAATTACCTACTTACCTACCCCCACCCACTAACCACAACCTCAACAACCTCAACAACCTTACCAGTAGACAAATCAAAAAACCCCCCAAAAGAACCCAAAAAAACACATCACAAAAATAAAAAAAGAATTCCAAGACAAGACAAGAAAAGAGTAGAATGAGCTTACATTAGAAAGACTCGGAATATATATATATATAAGCCGAGAAGTCATAGTACTTACTCGTCGAAATATCATGACTTCGTTTTCTCTTCTTTTCTTATCTTTTCTTCCCTCATATGAGTCCCGAGGTAATGTATCTAACGTGTATTCCTTTATTTACATCTCCTCTTCTCTTCTTTTCCTCTCTCCTCTTTTCTTCAGAAGATGAACTCACTCTCTACCATCTCACATCCCCATGAAACAATCTCCCTCTACCCACTTCCCTTCAATCCACACCCTCCCTATCTACAACCCCATCCATCCATCCATCCGTATTCACCTCGTTCTTCCTCCTCACCGATCAGGAAAAAAAAAGTGGTCTGTAGCATCAAAGGATTCAGTTTCACCCACCCACCCACTTACTCAAAGCAAACGAGGTAATTCTTCCGAACAAAAACATCTCCATCGAGCGACAACGAACATTGCGAAACAACAACAACAACAACAACAAAAAGACTCCATAAAAAATACCTAGGTATTCAACTCCAAAACTCGTCGCTGAATGCCCATTCCCTAAAAAGTGGGGTTCCCCCAAACGCTCCGTATGCTGCGCCGATCAATGAGTGATCATAAGAAACGAACCAAAGGGAAAAAAAACATCCCGCAAGTTTGTACAATAAAGAAATTCGCCGATGCGCCTCGTATCATGAGACGTTTTGTTTTTCCTTCCAATAATTCAAGCCAATTGGTTAAGAAGAGGAAAAAGTTGCGATTTGGTTTTGAAAAAAAGTTCAAGATATCACGGTCGGCGCGGTCGACATTGAAACACTTGTGTGTCCGAAGAGGGAGCCGATGGAGAATTCCTGAAACCCTTACAGCCTCATCTACCCCAGGCTGACTCTAGAACCCGAATGATTGCTGGAGCTTTCACTTGGGGTTCCCGGGTCGATGGAGACCTGGCTTTTGATGGCCATAATCCATTCATGCTGTAAAAGCTCCGCAGCGGATGCCCGAAGCTTAGGATCACGGACGAAACACCGATTGAGGAAATCGATCCCTTGTGGGCTGAGCTGTTCGCTCGAAGGGAGTTGTGGAGGATTGCCCTGGGCGATGTTGTACATGATCGCCCATTCGTTGTCCAAGGACGCCCATGGCCGACGACCAGTAGCCATTTCGAGAATTACACATCCGAGAGACCAAACGTCAACAGCACCTGCGCGACCAGGATTCTCTCCTTTGATAACTTCAGGGGACATATACATTGGCGTTCCAGTCATAGATTTGGCCTTTTCCGATTTGCCTTGAGCGCCCGCTATTAACGTTTTACCTTGACGGGCAATGACTTTTGCGGCGCCAAAATCGACGTATTTTATGACACCGTTATGATTGAGGAGAATATCTTGAAACAGGTCAGTACATGTCATACATTACGGGTCGTTGAATGAAGAACTTACTTTCCGGCTTAATGTCACGATGCACGATGCCACTCTCGTGTAGATACCCGAGACCTTCCAGCAATTGAAGCGCATACACCATGATGACTTGTTCGTCTTCGATACGACCATGCTCAAGCAGTCCAGCTAAAGAACCACCAGAGCAAAACTCCATGAAGATATAGACCTTATCTCTATGAACTTCAATTCCGTGATAAGAGACAATATTGGGATGATCCAATACCTCAAGGACATTCATCTCATCTCTGATCTGCCCAGCGATGGTTGGAATGAGGGTTGGATCTTGTAAACGAATTTCTTTGACGGCCATCAAGTGACCGGAGTCAAGATTGATGGCAGCATACACGGATCCAAAAGACCCACCACCAACGAACTGGCCTTGTTGCCATCTCATGTTGACATTTGAGGCGGAGGAGGAAAGGTATGTAAGGGAACGATCTGCGTCGTTTGTCTCTTCCATGACACGACCCAGAGCTTGTCTTTCAGCTTCTTTTTGCTTTCGAGCGTCATCGAGCATTGCAAGTTGTTCCAGTTTCCCCTCGAGCACGTATCTTGCAGATTCTTCATCATTCATCATTCGATTCATATCCATCTTTCTAAATTGGCCAGCAAGTGCCTCTACACGTTGTTTTTCAGCTTGAGCGGCAGCTAATGTAGACCTTGCCCCCATAATATCAAAATGCGATATCAATAAGGACATACAGCCGGCAACCTTTGCACGGAGCTTGGAGTATTCTTCCTCGCCAAGGGCGAGAATGTGTTGACCTGTGGTCATGACCATTGCGAACTCGAGAGCCTGCACTGCCCACCGAAAGGTCTTCCGGTCGGCTGCAATGCAATCATCGCAAACGAAACTCACCCAATCTAGAGCGAGCTTGGTGAGTTTCAAGTTGTTCATCTGCTTCCGATTACGGTCCATATGTAGGAGAGATCGCTGACCGAATTCTGTGGCGAAAACGAAGCATGTTTGTATGAGTTCGTGGCAATCCAATCCTTGAGTCTGGCCGCGAACAATTTCAACGCTATCCATTATTAACCCAGATAGCTTGTAGACCACCTTTTTGATCTCAGTCAGTCTCAAGTTGACCTTCTTCAGATTCGATCTTTGCTCGACGACCATGTCCAAATGCATATCAATGGAATCCAAAAATAACATTCTAGCATTTGCTAGCCTAGCTTGAGAACCGTCTGCAATCAATCGAAGGTTGCCAAGTTTCACATCGGTTGATACCTGAGGGAGATCGGCATCTACCTGTCTGCCATCCCAGGGCATTTGGACTTCCGGTCTTAAAACTAACAGATATGGATTTGTTGGATCTTCCTCAACCTCTTCTGAGTGATAACACGTCCCTAGAATTGACTGGATATCCTGCGGTCGGTCGTAAAGCGAAGGAGACGCTATCAAAAAGCTTCCGTCATGTTCAATGCTAGCGGTGTAAACCAGGAAATGACCCGTCTCAATAAGTCTCGAGTATAGATGATGCAAATCCTCGTTGCCCAGCGAGATACTGAAATCAGTCGCATTTTCAAATCGATCGCTCAGTACTCGTGAAAACCGCTGCAGCATGCGCTGCCGCACACGAACCGAATCTAGACCTTGTTTGTAACGTTTGGTCATCTCAGTTGCTGTTTCTTTAGGCCTTCTTTGAAGATCTCGCTCGAACGTTTGACTTAGACGGTTGAAAGCTTTAAATGTAAGAGAGCTGAACTGTTCAGCGACCTCAACATCACCACCTTGAAGATGTCGACCGATTTCGTTTGAGAATTCCCATTCCTGCTCCAAGACCTCGGCCTCCTTGAATGTATTTCTGTTGCTGCCAAGTTTCCAGTTCAACATTTTAAAGTAGAATTTTAGAGCATCTAACACAACCTGATCGAATGATTCGCCGATACATGGCGGTAGATCCCATCCAGGTTCCGGTTGTGAGATTGTCACATATTCCTGTTTGATTCGTACGGCGAGGTTCAGAAGGATCTGAAATTGTGCTATCATTTGCTCTTGCATCATGGCATTTTGCTGAGCCGAATCCTTCATCTTTCTTGCAAATTGAAGTCTAACGAGAATGATCTCTTCAATAAGTCGCGATGGGAAGTTGATAAGGGTGAGCATCTCTTCGATATACGGTGGAAGGTGTCGCCTGGCAAATCCTTCTGAATTTTCAATCAATGTACTCTTTGCTTTCATAATCACTTTCGCCACGCCCAGAAGGATGCTCTTGTCGCCCTGCAACGACTTCAAGCCATCTTCCTTCAAGAGTCTATCAATAAAAGAAGATTCGTCAGATAACCCATGCCCGGAAGGTGAGCGGTCCTTGGCTTTGTTAAAGTCCAATTCCACGTTCCCTACCCAGCTCTGCAGAATTCCAAGTTCGGTATTGATGAGCTCAGTGGTATTGTGCCACGAGATAATAGCGTCATAAGTGGATCTATACTGGAGGGAAGCAGCAGCTTTGTTTGCTATCTCAAGAGCCATACACGTAGGGTAGAGACCTTCACATTTCTCAATCTTCTTGACAATATCCCGGACTTGTTCTATAGGTGGCTTTCCAGCTTCGGTGGTGCCTTGAACTTGAAATTTGATAATCTCGTCGATTGAATTATCCAGACTAGCTCGTGAATCCTCTATGAGGCGGCGTTGCGCTGCTAGAGTCCTACCACATATCTTGGAGCGTATGCCCAACCAAATTTCGACATGGAGATTTTCTCCCTGTTTATCTGAAGCACCTATCAAGCGCTTCTTCTCCTGCCTCACCACATCTCCCGTCAACACAGATGCTAGCATCCCATGCCATTCGAGGCGCTCCCGCTTCGAGGGGTCCTGGAGATCTTCGGCTGTAGGCTGAATATCGTCATTCCCGTAAAACATCAGAGTTTCTTGATCGTACGCATCGTTATCAAATTGCGGCTCCATAGGTGACTCATCCTCTGTATCTGAACCCGTACCATAACCAAGGCTCGGCGTATGAGGCTCAAAGTATTCGAAAGGTGCATCTTGCCTAAGTCGCTGCACATACGCTTTCTCTTGTGCTCGGTATGATGCATTCGGGTCGGATCTATTGAAGCCCCTCTGTGTGGAGCCGGAGCGATTTCGGTCAGATATTGTGATATATGGTGGTTGTGTTGGTCGACGCGGGGGGGCATATGTATTCGATGGTGTTCGGGCTGGACCCGTTGGTCTTTGCGGTCTCGATGATGCGCCATTAACGTTTGAACCGGCATACGTGTTTGCACGCATGCTAGAGTTCATGCTGGTTATGGGTGGTCGAGTATCGATTGTGGATAAAGGTGAGGCGGAGTGCATACTCCCATGGACGCTGCCATGAAGACTACTTCCAGCAACACCATCAGCACCCAGGTGGGCAGAGTCCTGCGAGTCCCCCGAAGAGCCAGAATCGCTGGTCTGAGCATGAGGGCGTTCCATCACTCTGGGTGATTTGAGCGTGTCGAGATGATCGTCTTCGGTACCGTAGGCGGAAGCGGAAAAATGGACGCTACGCGGCGAGGTGTCAACGCTCATGGCGAAGAAATTAAAAAGTTTTAGTGTCGATGCGCGGCATGCTGGAGTCAACAACCTGGCGGACGGGACGACAAGAAAGGTTATTTTTCCTTTCTTAAGCTTGTTCCAGGATGTGGGTTGAATCAATGCGGTATGATACGATGCGATGCGACGATGGGGAGGGAGGAGTGAATAGTGGTCGTGGTGTTTTCTCCCCTTCTATGGAGCTGGGGAGAGGGTGAGTTGAGGCGAGCTGGAGTGAAGTGGAAGTGACAGCTGCGGACCCAGCTGGGAGCTGATTCAGGTAGCTCCAGAGCAGACGGGAGGTGAGGTGCAGGTGTTGATGGAGAAGCTTCGGATTCAGTCCACGCAACGGGTAGAGCCGTGGGTAGAACGACGGCCGAGGAAAAACAGGGTGATGAAGTCAGGGAAAGAGGAAATTTTGCAGGACCGCAATCTCCACAGAGTGCGGAAAGAGTTATAATCACTTTCGTATCAATTTAGAATTCCCCGGGGGATTTAATGTTGATATTGCTTCTGCATGTACAGCAAAGGGTAGGTAGCACCAAGTACAGCATTGCAGATGAGCCACACTTTTTCCCAAAAGGGTTTAGGAGGACGCGTGCTTTGCCGTTGCCACCGCCACACTTTGTTGTTCACCACTCACAAACGAGCATCAGTAGAAAGTTGAGTTTGGTCTGTACTGAGTTCCTTTCCGTACCGAGTACGGAGGTGAATGCGTAAAAGCTAATTAGACCTGCTCGGCGGTCTCACCAGGTCTTTCCCATCATGCTCGAGTTAAAAGATACCCTCGATATCACACCATCCCAGCAAAGTTCCTTTTGCCTCTCTTAAGCTTAACAATACCTATTTCTTGCAGAATTCCGAAAGTCTATATCATTCCACTCCTCTCTTATAAATCAGCAAGTAATTTCACACGCTTAGAAATACAAAATCCATCTTTTCAGAACTTACCGTCCCGTTCACTAGATAACTCTTATGCTGTACGTAACCAAAAATATTAATTAAATAGAACATATATGCTTTTTACTTTAATCTAATTAATCATTAATTGTTATATAATTACTCGCGTAAATTACTAACAAAGTGAACAATATATATTAGTAAAAAGAGTATGAAGAAATTTCCAAGGCAAAACATAATCAAAATAGTAATCTAGGTAAACAAACATCCATTCCCTCGCTTACTTGCTACATGGAAGATGTATATATAACTTATATGGAGAGGGAAAGATTAAAAGGGATTGTACTGTAAGACTTACAGTAAAACATTTGTTTCGGTATGTAAACTATTTAGTAGTGACTTTTCAACGCCAACACCAGTGATCAACCCACCGACCAGTCAACAGCGTGCAGGAAGGTACGTACGTACGTATTACCCACGACCCTCTCCCAGCAACCTACCAATCTACCATTGTATTCATTCCATTCCTGCCAAACACCAAAACCAAAACCACCACCCATCCAATCCAACCCAAAAAACTCCAATACTCGCTCCATCAAAAACAAAAAACAACAATAAATATAAACACATCACAAAACATCAAACCCCCTACTTCTCCCTCAAAACCGGCGGTCTAAACCCCTTCCCTTTACTCCCCCTATTCTCCCACCCTCCATCCAATCCCCTCTTAACCCCCAAAGTCCTCTTAACACCCGACCCCGTAGCCCTATCCATACTAGTAACATGTAAACTAGTCGTTGTCCCTCCACCACCTCCTCCGGGTGGTCTGATAAGAGACATCAACGGTGGTCTAGCCATAAGCCCTTGCTTCGGGGGCTCGGCAGGTTTTTCTGGAATACTAGAGTTGGGATCAGGGTTGCATTTAGGAGCGCGAGGAGGAGAACTGGATAGGAAGACGTAGTTATTCCGCGGATGGGCATCGGGTTCTCTTTCTCTTGACATGGGGGGTTTGAGGCGTGCAGAGGGGCCGATGCGGTGGGATGCTAGGTCGGGTGGGAGACCGGGGGGTTCGGCGAGGGGGGTGGGGAGGCGGGGGTTGTTGAAGGTGCTTGGGACTGTGGAGGTATATGTTTGTGATCGATGGACCTGTTTGTTTGTCGTTCTTGAAGGGAGACGGGGTGGTTCGACGATGGGCTCGGGTTTCCTGAGGAAGGCCATGAGGTTTCCTTGGTTGCCTGGTACTTTTGAGGTGTTCTTTCGAGATTTGGGTATCTCTTTCTCGACGGTTGGAGGTGCTTTGGCGGCTTGCTCGTTAAGAACTTGGAGATGTGAACCCGCACTGACAAACCCATTCCTCGAGGTTATGGATGGGGCGGTAAAACTCGAAGCTCGATCCATCGTAGTTGTGAAGGTTGGTTTCCAATTTCGTTCCGGTGCTTGCTCGATATTGCTCAATGAGCGATTAAGTTCAATCTTCCGCCGTTTCTGCGCTTGTCCCATATTATAAGTTGAGAACTCGCTATTAGTTTCAAACCTCGATTTGGGATGATTATCCTCTGTGCCATCTTCTGGGAACAAATTATCTTCAATGCTACGAAGTTGTGAACAACTTTCCGTTATCGACTTCGCGGTTGGACATCCCCGGCGCAAAATTTGAGCTATTGATTGAACAGTTGAAGAGCCCAAAGCAGGGCCTTTCTTTTCAAGAAGCCTGTTCAGAGAAGATGGCGAGACAAAAGGACTTAAAGTTGTCTCTTCGCTCTGTGAATTTTTGATTGGAACACTCATGTAGAGCAAAGCCTTTGCCCTCGTCATTGCCACATACAACAACCTCCTCTCTTCGTTGGGATCGTCGGCTCTCGAATGTGGTATAGAACCCTCGTAAACAGCGGGAATGAAGACGACTGGCCATTCCAACCCTTTGGCGGCATGTATTGTTGAAATCGTTACTTGTGCTGTTCCTGGTCCTTCTGCGTCGTCTTTGTTTACTTCGGCATTTAGTGCAACATTCGCCAGAAATCTTGATAAGTGGTTATCATCTTCTTCTTGCTCAAGACCTTCAATCTCGGGCAGAGCTTCATCTTCATAACCAGAAGAAAGAAGATCTTGGAAATCGCTAGCTTGGGTGATAAGTTCCTGGACGTTATCCCATCGAGCCTTTGTAACATCACCATGATGGTCTTCCAGCCACTTTTCATAGTCCGTCTTTTCCATAATATATCGTATCAAGTCCACAGTAGAAGTGTCGTTGGAACCAGTAAGCTTCTTTCTGGCTGTCAAGATGATATTGACAAGTTTTGAAAGACTCTGCTCGGTTGGCTTCTGCAATTTTGCCGTTGTATTTTGCCTGCCTTGCACGGCTCCAAGAACCAATGACCACATTGTTGTCTTTTTCTTGTCAGCTTCTTCTAACAATGACTTTATAGTGGCTTCTCCGATACGTCTTGATGGAGTATTAATGATTCTCGCAAGAGCATCGTTGTTTTCTGGCTGGTTGATAACTCTCAAGTAATCCAAAATCGTCTTGATTTCAACTCGATCATAAAACTTCAGACCACCTAGTTTCATCAGTAAGTTACTCAATAACCCAATATATGGCAATACCCACCAACCATTCTATAAGCAATACCGGCTTTCCCTAAAGAAGCCTCGATAAGACGCGATAAGGACGATGATCGAAGAAGAATAGCGTAATCATTTAAATCCATCAAGCCACCCGTCATACCTTGGCATCTTTTGATCTCTGACACAATCCACTCGGCTTCCATATACGCATTGTAGAGTTTCCGGAGAACAGGCCGGGTTCCAACGGTGTGCGTGGGCATCAATGACTTATCAACTCTAGAACCATCCTGTTGAATCACACTCAATGCCGACATCAAGATTGCCCCCGAAGAACGATAGTTCTCCTCCAAAGCAATCGTAATGGTATCTGGATATTGTCGAAGCATGCGCTTATAATTCTTGATCTCAGCAGCTCGGAACCCATAAATGCTTTGATCTGGATCCCCCACAATAGTGATTCGTTTCCTCTCAGCAGCAAACAACCGCATGAGATCAAATTGGACCAGATTCGTGTCTTGGAACTCATCAATAAGCACCGCTTCGACATTCGAAACACAGGACGGATGGTTACGAAGCAAATCAACGCATCGCAAGAGAAGATCGTCATAATCCAACAGATTCGATATCTTGAGAGCCTCCTCGTACTGATCATAACACAAATCGAACTCCCGCACCTCCACCGATTTTGCGCCTGACTTGCTCTTCTCTTTCCCATGTCCCCCTCTTGATTTCCTCCCACTAATTCGAGACCGAGCCACTTTGGGATCAATCGTAAAGTTATTCCTCTTGCAGATCCGCTTTATAATCGCCAAAGAATCAGCACTATCCGCAATTCCAAAGTCTTTCTTGATCCCAACAAGATGTCCATATCGTGCGAGGTATCGTCTCGAAATACTATGGAAAGTCCCAAGTACGAGTTTCGCTTCGAGTCCATTGCCTAGTAGTTTCCCAATCCTCTCCTTCATCTCGCGCGCCGCCTTGACCGTGAATGTGGCCACGATAATGTTCCATGGCTGTAGTCCTTGTGCTAATAGCCATGCTGTCCGAGAAGTGAGAGTATGTGTCTTGCCGCTGCCGGGTCCCGCTAGAATTGCCAATGTATCTGCAAATGAGGAAACTGCCGCTTGTTGGGACTGGTTGAGGTTTGCGAGAAGGCTGTCGGAACTCATTGTTTGATACGCGTTAAGAGGCTCGAGAGTGAAGGATTCGGGAGTAAAGAAGTGGTTATGGCAGCCCAACAAGGAAGCATTGCGATTGTGCCGATGTTGGAAGTCGTCGAACTAAAGAGTCGTGTGTACTCGAGGACGCGTTAACCCGTCGCAATCTTCACGCGAAAACACCCCGCCGTCACGTGCAAATCTAATTTTCAAAAGCTCTAGATAAAAACACTTCAAGTTATACCTAGACTCACAGTAAATAAGAAAGGTAATAGAGATTCGTTTTTCAACTATTAACATAATTTACCTCTCCATACCAAAATATCCAAACCATCTAGAACAATTCCCTCTATTATCCCACCTAAGTATCATTTCAATCAATCTTTTCAATAAGCCTAGGTAAAGAAACAACATACAAGTACCATAATACTCTCTAGCCAAGTTAGACCAAGATAAAACAAGTATCTACCACTTTCCTCATCCACTAGGGGATCATTTATAACACTTTAGAGCTTCAACTTCAAGCCTCAATCAACATCACACATATAATACAGGTGTGTCCAGAGTTTCGCCCAACTGCCTTATAGGACTCTAAGAAATAACCCAACAAAGCTTGCGTAAACAACCCCTCTTTTTCATAGCAAGTTTACTATAAGTTAGGCATCAGCGGGGAAAAGCCGCGGGGAAGCATTACTTGTCATCCGTTCTTATTAATTAGAGTAGGTTCTTATCTGAACTCTTAAAATCTCTTCTTCTCTTATTACTTTCTTAGTACTCTTGGCCCAACCATTACGGCGCAAGAAAGTTAATTTCCAGTCAATTAGTAAATTCAGGAGAAATTCAAACAATCATTTCAAATGTATTGTTGATGCTAATTAGCTTGTCCCTCTAAATGCTATGTGCAATGTCTAGAACATTCCTCTCTTGGACCATCGTTGTGTATGAGGCAATCGAACTGAGAGAGAAAATTTTCAACATGAAGAAATTCCAACGCGAACCCCAGATATTAAATCGCGTCTTGACTTTGACCGCCCTTAAATCGTTTTATCTGATCAATGGTCTCTGAAAGAAAACGAGTCAAAATGGCACATGCCATACGCGGGAGAAGCTTTACCCTAAACGCCTAAAATGCATTGAATCAGGCCTTGATCTCGTATTTTCGGCGGAACATCTCGTCAACGCTCTGGAGATAGTAAACGTTCTTTGCGATGGTCTCAGAACTTCCTGTAGGTGTATAGCTTTTTTGCAAGTGAGCTGTTTTGCGCAGAGCGCACATCTAGAAAACGATATCAGCTGACCGCCACAACCTATAGATTTTTGGACATACCTCATCGTATACTTCTGGGGCCACGGTTCGTCGGGCATCGAGTCGCTCTTGCAAATTAAGGGACTTTTGAATGACCTCTGTTGATCCAATGACCTTTAACGAGAATAAACTTGAGGCCAATCCACTACCATAACTGAAGACACCAATTCTCTTTCCTTGCAGGGTAGCACTGTCAATGTTGCTCAACAGACTGACGAGACCACCGTAAACGCTGGCGCAGTACATGTTTCCGCACATGGTTGGTACCTGGATACTAGGTTGCACACGCTCGTTGAAACGTTTCTTGGTTAAACCCATGAATGTTTTCTCAACAACCTTGTCAGAAAGCGACTTGGTGTAATCCATATCCCGAAGCTCAGCTGGAACCTCCGCAAATGCTGGGGAAGACGGGTCGGCGACGAAATCGTTGTAAAGCAATCTTGCGTATGACTTGGCGACTAATTTGCAAGTAGGTGCGTGGAAAGTCATATAGTCAAATCGATCGAGGGTTCCGGCGGCTACAGTACCATTTCCATTTCCATTTGCGTGGCCATTGGCATCTCCATTGGTAGTTGCTTGGAGGGTAACTTGGCGCTTGTTGTATGCCTTGTAACATGCATCTACGGCTTCTGTGTAGCACTTGATGGAAAACTGACCATCAACGATAGGATATTCGCTGGTGAGGTCTGGCTTGTAGAAATCGTAGGCGTGTTGCATGTAGCTTCCTCGAAGACCGGACTCGACAGTAATGGGAGCATTTGGTCCAATTAACATGGCTACGGCACCAGCTCCTCCAGTTGGGCGAGCATTTCCCTTAGCATAGAGGGCGATATCACCCGCAACAACTATAGCATCACGCCCATCCCAGGCAGACGATTCAACCCAGTTTATTGCGTTGAACACTGCATTTGTTCCTCCGTAACAGGCATTAACGGTATCCACACCCTCGATGTTTGTGTTGTCGCCAAACAATTGCATTAGAACTGATTTGACAGACTTCGATTTGTCGAGTATTGTCTCTGTGCCCACCTCAAGACGACCAATGGAGTTTGTGTCGATGTTGTATTTGCTCAGGAGGTTCGAGGTGACGGTGAGGGCGAAGGAGTAGATGTCTAGAAAGGGTTACCAGAGAGGGCCAAAAGTAGGCCGAATGGGAAGCAATTTTACCTTCTCGGTCATCGCAGAAGCTCATCTTGGTCTGCCCAAGACCAATGGTGTATTTTCCTTGAGAAACGCCATCGAATTTCTCCAGCTCGGCTTGGTCAACACACTGTCACACGAGCAGATGGTTAGCAGGCG
The DNA here is from genome assembly GCA_900536445.1 of Hymenoscyphus occultus. Lineage (NCBI taxonomy): Eukaryota > Fungi > Ascomycota > Leotiomycetes > Helotiales > Helotiaceae > Hymenoscyphus > Hymenoscyphus occultus. The sequence continues at coordinate 81,733 of UNPT01000123.1, read as the reverse complement.
CGCAACGGACCATGCGGGATCATTGGAGGGAACTCGGGTGAAATGTCCATCGTACCTGGCTAGGAAAATAAATCTCAATGGCCTTGATACCGATATTCTGAGGGCGCGACATGGTGGGTGGCGGTGAGGTTCTGTTTATTGCTTGGAAGAGGGGTTCAGACAGGGGGTTTTCGAAATTCTTCGAGGGATCGTGGAGGGGTAAAATGGGTCGGATCTGGAAAACTACAGGAGAAATTTTTGGTTAGTGATAATTTCTTTCGAATCCAAGGCTGAGAGACAACATGTAGCAGTCCTCTTCCCACAAAGAATCATTGGAAGCCACCACGACCACTTCCCGTCCCAAGCTAAGGGAAGGGTCCAAAGTGACATGACGCCAATGTGCGTCTATGGAGGGGCCTCGGCCTACACAGCTCTATATAAGAAATCGAGACTTACTAGAATCACGATGAGCTGCAAAGGAGTGCTGGGAAGGGGGAGAGAAGGCGGTTTCCGGTGGGGGAAGGAAAAAGAAAAGAGGAAGAAGCTGGGTGGGAGACAGGTAGATTTTGAGTGTATCTCGTTGGATTGCCTATGCTTGCTTGCGTCGGTGGTGCACCTGCAGCGATTCCCTTTCCCTACCAACGTCAACCAATCCCTCACCCTGCCTGCCTGCCTGCCCGCCCCTCCCAACGGACCCTACCTCTTCGGTACCTTCCTTCATAAATGGCGGTCGAGAGCTCATTGGCTCCTCTTTCCTACTTTCCCCTATTTTCCCCTTCTTTTCTCCTCCTCAGCTCCCTGTCAACTTGTCAATCCGATGGCAACCCACTAGCCTCGCCGACAACGGCCGTCAAAACGTTGACAACCACAGGTTTGACGGCTCGTGCTACGCGCCCCCGAATTTAGTATCTGCCGCACAATCTATGCTATCATACACCCAACATGCAAGGAACTAATATGACAGCACTGGTACTCGGGGATAGCTTCATATTGTAGGTACAGTACAACACTGGCTACAGGACAACCAACACACTGGGAACTGAAGGCGTCGTGGTCCTCACCAGCTCATTCCCCTCATTGCGCCGCGACGAGACTTCAGCATCCACACCTCACCTGTCGCTTTTCTCCCATGATCAGCTGAGAGAGGACATTATGACGATCGCCATGAGCCCACAATCCATCGGGCCCACGAATCTACGCTGGCACAAATCTGCAGTATCTCACTCTTGTACATGTACTGTAATCATACAGCCACACTTTGACACCCCACCCCATCCCGAAATGGTAGATAACCAGCAAAAAGCCCTTGGTGTGTTGGTCGAGGTGCAGAGGGTGCAAAGGGTGCTGCCAATACCTGCCTCTGCTTGGGTTGATATGTAGGCAGACCGCCCTTTGCCATACAAATCGTCAAGGGCCATGATAAGCCAAAGACACCTTCGGTCCTTCCGTCTGTTCTTTTCCACGAAATGTCGTTTTGGTGTGCTTTTACTTCTATAAGTAGAGAAAGTGTACGCATATCAAGGTACTAGGTACATGTCATTGCCCCGCTGGGAAGGGTTCCCCCACCGAATCTAATCTAATCAGATCAAATGTGGAGAGACCTCCAGATCTTCCTTATCCGCTTCTCGGAAGGTTGCCTTTGGCTTTGCTTGAGCGACAGGAAGAATGCCCACAACCCCGCCCACGTCCTTATTTTCTGTTAAGGCTACTTCTGTGATATCCGTTTTTCTTCAAGAAGAAAAGATTTTGCATGTTGTAGCGGGCATGAAGCCGCAGCTAGCCAGTTTTTCATCCCAGATGAGAAAGTCTATGTGCTAGTTCTGCTGTTTCCCGTCATATTGGTATCCCCTGCTTACTCTTATTTTTCAAGTTATATTGGGGGTTAGGGGGGATGTTTGGTGGTGGATGTTCACACTTGAATCTGTGCCGTTGAGGAATCTCAACGGCGAGATGAGCAGACTGACTACGTTCACTGGCCCAAGAACAATGATCGAGTCCCTTACTCCACTCTTCGATTTCTGTCTGCAAAGATGCAAACCTTGGTGATCAGCTAGGCCTGAGAGCTCATGCAGTGAATTCAAAGTGTGGATTTGTGACTTGCACCTGATATCAAAGTAGCTCCTACTGGTGTCGTTTTCTGCGAAGAACTGCTTACCAACGGCATGGTTGGCCACAGTCTGATCTCCTCGAAAGACTCCACTAGACTGATCATTTTTCAAGAAAAGTTTCTAAGCTTTGTACTCTGTCGATTACGAATTTTCATTGCGAAAACCCTTGCAACAGCCGAAAATCCCTACACTCTACTTCTCTCACAAGTTATGTCACCAACCAGCGGCGGCGCTTTCATGAGCTCAAGAATCCAGATGAAGAAACAAACATGTACTCCGTACCACATATCAATTGATTCATCGAAATTGGAGAATTTCCTACGAGTTTCTGTTTGTTATATAAAGAGTGTTCGTCGCTCAAAATGTCCAAGCTTTCTTAAAGCCACACCTGCCAAAAGATTTTCTTCTCAAACTTTAAACGTCTCCTGTCGAAGATCTTGGATCATCCTGATTCCTGTCGCCACGAACGATTGGCTAGAGCCACGATATTTTGGATTATTAAAGAAAAGTGTTTCAAACATGCCGGATGCTCTGCCGCCGTGATTGGAAAAGTCGGCCGGTCTAGAGTAGCAGTACGATTGACCAGTGATGGTCGCCAAGTTCTTTTTTCACTTCGCCTACGCAAAGTAAACAACTGCGGCTCTCATGAAAAAGGGGACTTGCATTTACGAGTGGTTTATTTTTGAAAATATACCGCGCTCAAGCCTCGGTGTCCATTCGAACTTGTTCAGATGAAGGGGATTCTGGCCTGCGGGTGAATTGAGAAAACTTGCCGGCATTTTTGGGAGAATTTCCGGAGAATCGGCCCTTTCTTATTGGGCCTGGACAGCAAGTTCTCCAAAATAAATTTTGAGTTCAGGCAAATGAAATTGTGCTGCAAATCCCCAAGGCTTCGACAGTCGACTCAAGCACAAGGGCGGAACTGAACGGAACTCGTTTCGTTTCGACTGCTTACTCAGTTGAGCTGGACTGGAGGCGTATGAAATTTGAGGGCAATGGAACAGGCAGGATTTGATACAGCATTGAGGCTAAATCTCAAGAGTGGAATGTGACCGGATGGATGCTTCAATGAATTGAGGATATATGCCAAGCTTGTATCCTGTCACTTGCAGCAAATAGCGGATCTTGGCCTTCTCTTCAGGTTGTATTCGCGAATGCAAGCGGCTCGATTGGGCGTAATCCTGTTTTTTTGCACGGAATATACCCTTACATCTACCGCTGGGTGCTTCGCAAGATGATTTCAAAATAGCATCCGCCCCGAGAAAAGACTTGTGTTGTTCTTATTCGATTCAATATAACAAGAGGCCAAATTGAGAAGAAAAAAAGAGACAACCGAGCGAGGGGAAAATGAGGTCTCCTACTCATGTCTCCAACGGGGGTTTCCTGGTCGTCCACCATAGACCATTGGCACTTCTTTCTATGATGTTTACTTTACTCCGTACGACTAGACTCTACCATTATTACCTCGTACTTCCACTTCAGCTGCTCTGGATCTGTCATGGGAGAGTAACCTTATCGTGTTTGCGTATTTCGACACGATCCGGGACGGGTATGCGAGGGGTTCACAATTTAAGCTCTTCGTGCCTTTACACCTAGCCTAGTTCGCTCGCTTCAGGGGCAGTGCAGTGCAGTGTAGCGGCGTGGAGTTGACGTTCTGGGTAAGATTGCTGGACTTTTTGGGCGAGGTTACGTTGCGACTCCATCAGAACCATACACAAACACAGGGGTTGATCAATGCACCGGAGCGTCGTTAAAGTAGAAGTGTTATACTTCGTAACTATGAGTTTCTGTGGTACTCGCACGGAGTCGGCATCTGTTTTTGCTGTGCTGGGAAAATTCCGGTTATATGGTTAGTCGAAACCTGGGGATTCATGGGACGCTCTTGTTTGCTCGAGCTTGCAGCACCCGCACGCCTTGGTCCAAGAACGTGTCTCAGCCCATCCCCTCTTCCCCATTCCCCATCGCCTCTCTCGCTGTGAACACTTCCCTGATAATCACCACCACCGATTCCCCCAAACTAATACCCTCTGTCTCTAGCAATACACAATCGGCCATCACCACGAGAGAGCATTGTAATTGATGAAGGGACGTTGAGTTGATAAGGGAATCGAGGCGGACGGAAGTCCGAATCACTTGCGCCTGGGATTGAGACGATGGCTGGGCCCGACCGTCGTTCGTCCACAGGACTCGACCGAAGGGCATCAATACCACTACGCGAATCAATAGACCGGCAGCGCGATCACGATGATAATGATGAATACGATTTGGAGGCTATGGGGATTTCCGACGGCTTCAACCCATCCAATTCCGCCGTGACCCAGGGAAACATGGGCATGGCTCCTCCTCCTCCACGACCATCGAGCACAGCAAAATCACCGCCTGGAGTCGACACATTTGCTTTGCGACACGACGGTGGAATGGGCGCAGATGTGGGGAGAATGTCGGACAATGCTGTAAACATGAATGCGACTCCATCGAGGCCTGTATCAACAACGGAATCAGAGGCACCATACATCAGACCCGAGAGTCCGTATAGAGGACCCACAGGACCTTCACATCCATACCAGATGTATCCCCAAGAATCACGATTATCAAGAGCGACGAGTTTAGCGACAACCTCAACATCTCCAGTGGTTGAGAGAGAAAGGGAAAGATCGTATGCTGGACCTAGTGGACCGACTCATCCATACGGAATGTATCCTCAGAGCATTATCCCAGAAGCAGAGAGCAGTCAAGCCCATACCATACCACCCATCCCCGTGGGATTTCCCGGCTCAAATAATAATTATCAACGTCGAATTGGTCCTGAAGGAGAGGAAATTGGTGGTATCATTGGCCCTGATGGACACACGGAAGAATTACCACCATATACGCAATACCCCGACGAAGCCATCGCTCGGAAAACCCGACCTAATGTAGCAGTTGAAATTCCAAATGTAGCGTCTGGTCCAATTGTTCAAGTTGCCCCGGCGGCTCAAGCTTCAACCTCACCACCAACAATGTCCGGGGCAGGCGGGATTGGGTTAGCAACTCGAAATCCAGAATTTTCGTCGCAAGAGGATCTAAATTCGCCATCACGAAGGAGTATTCTTTCGGAAGTGAGCAGTCACCAAGTGAATACCGCCGCAGTTACGGAATCAGAAAAACCACCACTGAAGCGTTGGCAAAGGAAAGCAAAAAGACATGTATGGGGCATCATACCAGTATGGGTATTCGTCCTACTTGCAGTCATGTTCATACTATTCGGAATAATATTGGGCACCGTTCTAGCAATTCTCAAGCCCCCAAACAAACATTCAAAGGACAAAGATAAGGATGGTAACCCGTAAGTATCCTCAATCATTCATAATCTTTCATTGAAACACCTCATGTGAAATGTTGGCGCTAATATAGACTATAGCGGCACGTCACTGACTACCACTTACGATGCTACTCCACTCACTTCTGTTCCCACGAATCTCCCAACTCTTCCTACTGGTACCTATGGTGTACCAGTTGGCCCCCCGTCACTCAATCAAGCTTCGTGTCTTGCGAATAGTGCGCAAAGCAACGCCTGGTCTTGCTTTGTCGGAATGGGCGCTGGACCAATCCAGATGAGAATTAAGACCATACTTGATAGTCCCAGTCTGGTAGATAACCACGAAATTCTTCTCAGCTACGCAAATCAAACAACAAAAACATGGGCATATGGTGCGCAAGCTCCAACCTTTTCGAGTGAACAAGTACTTCATCTTGTCACCGATGCAGATGAGATTGCTAGGGGTCCTGCATGGTGGTTCCAGATGCCTTACAATAAGCTCGTCATCATTCGTGAACAGGAATTGGCAATGGTCCAGAATAGAGACAATGAGCCTGACAGAGATAGAGGAAGAGAATTCGGACGGAAAGGCGTCGCCGTCCCTGGAGACGATGTTTGGTTTTGTCACTGGAATGGTACCGTGCTTGAGGCATTTATTTACCCCAACCAGACAACTTCTTTTGGTGCAAACAACCCAGACACCATGACAACATCCTCCCCTTCCAAGCCAACTGCTGCACCCGGCGGCACTACTCCCTCGAGTTTCCCAACGGCAACTGGAGAACCGTCGAGGGCCACAGAGTCCAAGCTACCATTTGAGATGACTCCATTGTATGGGAAAGTCGTCAAGATCCAGGAACACCGAATATCGAAAGGCCCTCAGGTTGTGCCTCCCTATTGCGTGAAATATACCATCAACGAAGATAATAGCGCCACTCCGAAACTCAACGCCACCAACCAACCGGTCATGATATACTTGGACGAGTTGGAAGCATCGTTCTTCTCCAAACGCGAGTCGTTGTTTAATCATGAACCAGTGTCTGCGCGTGAAGCTGGTTCGGGGAATAAGTGTGGTTGCGTTTGGTTATATACATAATCGTTTGAAGATATCCCATTATTTCCGGCATTGAGCGGGCAGGGCATTTTTTGGGATGGAGAAAAGCGTTTTCTTTTTTTTGGGGGAATTTGGGTCTATTCATTGTATCTACATTGAGACATCTTGTTTTACATACTTTTTTCCTTTTGTTTTTCTCTTTTCTTGTTGGCACCATCGTTATTGGCTTTTTCAATCACGTTTCGGAGTTATTATTGTTGGGATACCTGGGATTTATTTTCCCCCTTTCTTCATATCAGTATTGGGTGGAGCATTTGGCGTTTGGGATGGGAAACGAGGGGGGAGCATTCTCCGGATATTGTTGAGAACGTATTTCTTAGTATTTATTGTCTGGGATGGGACACGGTGATGGATATTCTTTAGTGGGATTAGGTGGAAGGATATCTGGAATTCTTGAGGAAGGTTTTACGACGGAATGGGTGGGATTCACATGTCCTGAGTTAGATGCAGATCTGATTTGATGTTTTTTTTCCGTTTTTGGTTATAGCATGAGAACCTAGGCACAGACACATAGTACCTTGATTCTAATGTCTTTTTTTTTTGTCTCTTTGGTGGGTGTATGGATATCATGTTTCCTGCTGGTAAGCAGGTTGGCGATGGATCGGTTGAGTGGGTGAGTGAGTGGGATACGCGGTATATAGTTGTATGTAGCTATGAATAGAAGAAATATAAATCAATCTTTTCAGTATCCCTTTTTTTTCCTTTTCTCTCTTTTGGCTTTTGGGCGGGTGTTGGCCTGATTAAGCGAAAGGGCAAGCGAAGACTTGGTAGGTATAGTAGTTCTTTAAGAATTTAGGAGTATCCAACTATACCCTTAAGAACAATTGGAAGTCCATCGTTGATTCGTTGTTAAACCAATGGAGCATTGGAGTATTATTCCAACAGCAAGAATCCTCAACCTAACCATCTCTCCTGCCCCCCCGGTTCAAGGTTCAAAACACGAAGCAAGCTATTGGCTTGAAGTATGTATACACTAGTTCTTTCTTTTAGAAATGAGTGCTAGCCCGTGTCCAATATCCAGACTCTCGTTTATAGCCTCCCTTACTGGGGACGAGAGGAGGTGAGGAACTCCGGATGGCGAGAGGGGAAAGAGGGGAAAGAAAGACTCGAATGGTTGACGTGATTTAGATAAGTGTTTGTAGATGTGGAAGCGGTCCCTGATAACGACTGGGGCCGAAACAGGCATACTCGCAGGAATCGTGTTCTGTGGGGTTTTTTGCCGACTAGAGGACTAAATATCTGCTCTAGTCATTGACTTGACTATATTTCGACAAGAGAATCATCATACCGTTATTTTGGCAGCTATAGATGTATCATATACTGGACGAGGGGGTAGTGTAAACCAGAGGCTTTTACTCTGAAATCTCCTCCTTATATCAAGAGAATAGTGTATCTATATCTTGATATTTGAACTCAAAAACGCTACGATGATAAGAGAAGCCTAAACGCTGAAGAGCTGTGCTGTGTGTATAGAAGGGCCTTGAATATTGCCCTTCCTTTAACCATATATCACAGCACCAACCTGCCAATAGCTCTAATCAATTCTCCTTTGCCCAAAGCTTCTCCAGGATCAAGGTTCCACAGCTCAAAAATGCATCCGCCTTCACAAAACTTGATACTACCCGCCTGATCAAGCCAGCTGACAAGCGAAATTGTGAAAGCAGCATGTGACGTAAGGCTGTTTCCATACTAAAACCCCGGTCTGAGCTGGCCCTACGCCTTTTGGAAATTCCTCTAGCCTACAATAATACATAGGCTAGAGCCTTCTTCCGTTTCAACATTTTTCAATATAAATTCGTACCTCTTTGTATGGGGTTAGTGGGTGAGAACCATCTATTAGGGGCTCGCTTAACGGAAGGGATGGGAAGCTGGGCTAATGTGGCCACCAGGAATGCAAGTGTTTTTCACTGGGCAAGAAACCTGGAACCTTACCTAATATTATTCAAAGGGCTCTCTAGTACACAAACTTTTGATACTTTATTCAACGTAATTGATAGTGTTAGCACGATCATGGAATTGAAAGCGTTACAAAACTACTGGCACAAACTGTGGCATACTTTGATGAATGGTATTTTTGTTTTTATGCTAAGGAAAGCAATTCCCTGCTCAGAGAAAAGTGAAAAACTATGTTTATCCTGTGAAGTGATTACTCGCACTTCCTAAACCTATCTCAGTGCAATAAATCTCCACTCTTCAGCAATCTGGTACATAAGAAATTTCCCATCGACATCTCATCGATACAACACTCCCATCCGCTATCTTTTCAATCTCCCCCAAATTCCTGCTCCAGCAAGTCGTATCTGCTGGTCATTCGCTCAAAACAGGCAGCGAAATCGTCAACAAATCCTGGAATGTCTCTTTTCTGTTTCCAATACGGCTGGTTAACATTCTTGGGAACTGGCGTACCGTACGAGTCTTTGATGTAGTGGCTGAGACCGTCATCATCCGAACCATCTTCCTCAAGATCAGGATCTTCGTCCTCTCCGACATGCGTATACCCCTCCTCAGCATCAGGATATTCGACCTCATCGACATCCAACTCTTCTTCCTCAAGAACTGTATGATTCTCGTTATTATTCGAATCTCCTCCCTCGTGATCAAGATTGCCACTCTGAAGATTCAGAATAAAGATCTCGAGATCAAGAGTAAAGATTTCGGAATCAAGAAGAATGCCTTGAAGTTCAAAAGTGATATCTTCAATATCGAAACTGTCGTTTTCTACAGCTGCGGTACCTGACGAATCTGTAAGGAGCTGGCTATTCCCCTCATCTCCCTCATCGTCTTCCACGAGGTCAAGCTCGTCGTTTTTCCAGTACTGGGGGTCCGTCCGAGTCTGCATGGGAGTGGCTATCTTCCTCATCGTCCTCATCGTCCTCGTCTATATCAGCACCTGTATCATTAAGATCAAGAGTGCTAATTGAGAGCACTGTCATGCCGTATGAGTCCGCACGGGAATGGCTATCATATTCATCATCCGAGTCGTCCTCGGGGCCAGCACGGAAACTCTCATGATCAGGATCGTCATCACCATGATCGGAATCGTCGTCCCCATGATCGGAATCGTCATCCCCATGGTCAGAATCATCGTCCTCAGACTCAGGAGCTTTATCAGACTCAACCGCAGCAAAAACTGCGGCCTGTGTAGCCATAGCCCGAAGTGGATGATCCTCTGGCGTTACGGCATAGATGGTTTCAATGTCCGTACCTCTAATCAAAACAACGCCATCTTCCAGTTTGAATTCGTGATCATGAATTCCCTGCATCCTTTTGAAAGTTTTGGCATCGTAGGCGACGGATGGGAATCCCCATACGATGCTTAGACTTGGGCAAACGATGTCGCTTGCCATCTCTCCCAAATCGTACTTCTGGGCGTACAGGAGGAATTCCATGCAGGTGTCGATATATCTTTCGTAGCAACGCAGTGGCTCTTCGCTCCGAGTGTTGTCGCCTTGGGATGTTCGGATCCTATCTTCCTTTGGTACCAGGAAGTAGTCGTTGATCTTTTTGTTGAGCATGTACTCAAACAAAGTATCAAAGAAAAGTACTCTGTCGTCAGGGAGTTCAAATGTAGGTGTCTCATCATCGAGAACCTCGTTATCCTCCATAAAGAGGCGCTCGAAGTACTTCGAGTAGTGGCATAGGATATATTTGGGAAGACAGTGGTATTTTCTGTCTTCGCCAGTACCCACAGCGAAGGTCCTCTCACGTACCTGGATAGTACAGTCAGTATGTTTTGTTGAAGGGTTGGATGGAAAGGGGAATGAAATTACTCTAAGTACTGCTTGAAGGTAAGCTCTTTCTTCATGATGTCCTGCTTCGTTGAATTTTGTTTGCTGTAAGTTTATAGAGACTATACACCAGCTATTTCAAGTAAGATAGGACTAAAAGTTGTGGTGTGTGTCTTCTGAAAGTTGGAAGTCTTGACAAGAGATAAACTTTTGATGCACAGCAGGGTGTATGGTTGGAATTAGTTGTAGGAATCTAGGCTGTAGGATGTGTATTATGTATAGCATTAGAGCGCTAGAGCTAGCGCTATGGCTGAGGCTTTTTTCTTTACAGAACCCCTTTCACTGCCATATTGTTGTCCTTACAGTAGTATGATTGTTAGTCACATCAAGGATCTGGACTACTTGTCTGGTGCTTCATTGTATGGTGGAGCTTAACCTACTTTCTTAGAGTGAAGTAGGAAGGGTTATACAGAGATTGACTGTTAAGCGACTGTTGAATACATAGCATTACATTAATAAATTCATTAAAACAAGGTAGAAAATCAAGGCTGAGTAGGAGGTGATATAAGAGATGGAAGGGTGTCAATGATGGGGGCAGAAAAGTGCTACAGGTAAGACCTACTTGCCAGATCTTGAGAATAGGAATTTGAAATATCATACGGGCTTTTATCGCCTCAGATGATATTCAGGCTTTGATCTTCCAAATTTCTAGCGAATTCGAAGATAGAATAGCGATCCGTTCCTCTTGTGTGTCTCTGTTTACTTTCTCTATACTTTCCTTCAAGTATTTGGTCACTATAAAATCTTATCATGTTCTATTGCGTGTAGAAGCGAGCTTGTTTAATTTAATTTAAATTTATTTAACGTCCGGCGAATACAGCTAGCTAAATGTAACTAGGTTCTAAACATCCCTAAGCAGGGCAAAGGACGCTAGGGGGGTGCCCTAGAGGTCAAGGGATTTGGAACAGTAGACTATTCCGTACAAATTAGGTTAAGGAGAGAGCCCACGTCTGAGCAAACTCCTATACAGAAACAGGAAGTGTTAAAGAAGAGACAAAGGAAATAGATATAGGTTATTACGAGACCGGCCTATTAGGGCAGATCTCAGAGTAGAAGTTCGATTTGTAGAAGAGTTCTCGGAAAAGCCTCTCGGAAGAGGGCCCGAAGAGGCGGCAAGGGTCCTTCTTAGCCCTCTCGATAATCTTAGGGACCTTTTGTCTTACTTTTCGGTAATAGAGAATATGAAAACAAGACTTCTCTCTCCCGCAAGAGCAGTTACTAGCCTCTAGTAGAGTATTAAAGTGGAAGAAGCGAACATGGTAGGTAGTAAAGTCGCCGTGTCCTGTCCGGGCAGCTATAAGACGGCCGAGCACTTCTCTAGGGAGTTTGAGTGAGTAAGGCTTCGGGGCCCACGCCGAGAGACCTAGGAGGCCGTAGGAGTGAGGGAGCGTCGACTCCCAGAGGTCGTTAGCTAGATCAGTGCTCGCGTTCTTTATATTCCTCCTAAGGGAGGCAGTACAGAGAAGGAAGGGGGGGTCTATCGTAGTTCGAGCAGCAATTCCGGCGGCCTTGTCTACTATCTCGTTCCCGAGAATCCCTACATGGCTAGGGCACTAGCGGATAGCTACCTTTCTAGGGTAGGTTATAGCTAGGGAGTGGACTCTATTAAAGACCCCTTGCAAGGCTCCCACCGAACGGTGGGTTAGCTGTAACGTAGCCTCTAGGTTGTCGAGGCATAACCAGCATTTCTATACTATAGGCCAGAGTAGGGAGTTTATAGCTTGTTTAAGGCCGAGAAGGGCAGCACGGGCTTCGGCGTCGAAGATCTCTAGCGTTTTCCCAAAGGGAAAGGACTTAGTATTAGTAACTAGACCCTCTCTAGTAAGGCAGACCCTACCCCCTATACTACCGTCTTCTAGCTAGGATCCGTTAGTATAGACAACGAGGTCTAAGGGGGGGATCTTGCTAAGAAAAGATAGAAAGCGCTTCTTATATTTATCCTTGTTTTCCCTAGGAGTTAGGCCTCCTACTTCTACTAGGCGCGCCTTGCGGTCAAAACCTTGGAGCTACGGCGGGTCCTGTATTAGATCTATAAACTCAGAGTCTAGGAGAGTTCTCTATATCTTATAGGATAGCCTAGACTTAAGGCACGGATCCTCTAGGCATCGACGAAGAGGGTAAGAGGAATTAAGCCGGCGAGCCCTCGCCGCTAGAGCCTCGCTACGTTATTAAAGCGTAATAATAGGTGCTAGGAGCCTAGCTTCTTTTAGGAGGACTAGGACAGGGGTTGTCTTATATACAGGGAGAATAACCCTGGCACATTTGTTTACGACACGCTAGAGTATATTAAGGTAAGACCTAATCCTAGTCTTGACTACTTTGATCCTACTAGCCCGCGTTTTTCCTAGAAACCACGTCTTGTAGCCGAAGTAGGCAATAGAGAGTACGCAGGCTACAACTGCCTGTTTAAGAAGGTAAGGGCTTGAGCCTCGGACAGTGTTCGTAGTACTTTTTAGAGCTTGTACTACTATAGTAGCTTTATTAGCCATTCGCTTAACATATCTAAGAAAGGGGAATCTAAGGTTAAAGAAAACCCCGAGCTATCGGAGCTCCTTAGTTAGAAAGATAGCCTTTGATCCTACTATTATAGGAGGAGGTTACCTAATTCCTCTCCCTTTTTGTTTTCTTTTCCGAGAGAAGTAGATAAGTTTAGATTTGTCGCTATTAAAGGTAATCCCTCTGTTTGTACCCCATTGTAGTAGGTAGGAGACTTGCTTAGCGAGGATTAAAACGTTCTTATCTTTCTTAGTACTAATAGCGAGTAGAGCTACGTTATCCGCGTAGCCGAATCGCCGGAGGACTAGGAGGGCCCCAAGGTTAGGGGAGAATAGAGGCTAGATATATAGTATAAAGAGGATAGGCGAGATAGGCGATCCTTGAGGTAGACTACACTTGAGCAGGGTATTAGCCTCTAATTCTCCGTCGAGCTTAATCTAAACCGAGCGCCCAGAAAGGAAGGAAGTGACCCAGGATATAAAGCTAGAGGGCTAGCCTTGCTCCCGAAGTCTCTTAATTAGTCTTCCTGGGAGGACTACGTCAAAAGCCCCTTTTATATTAAGCGTTAGAAGAGAGGCCTCTAATTTGTTACTAAGTGCTTTCTCTATATCGTAGATAAGATAGGTCGTAAGATCTATCGCCACGCGGAGAGGGAGAGCGCTAAACTGGTTAGGCCCTAGAATTTGGCTCTTAATCCCGATCTAGGAGGCTCTCTTAGCTAGGAGCCTTTCTAATCCTTTTCCAAGAACCGAAAGAAGAGAGATAGGCCAGTAGGCTCTAGGGGAGGATTTGTCCTTCTTATTTAGCTTAGGAATAATAGCTACTATCGCGGACCGGAAGTACTTCGGGTAGTAGCCTATGTAAGTATAGCCTCTGTAGAGAAGAAAGACTAGGTATTGAATTCGAGGCTAGGTAATCCTAAGGATCCCTGTTACGAGCTCGTCTCGCCCTAGGGTAGTAGAAGCTTTTCCGAGGATCGAGCCTTTAACTTCCTAAAGCGAGATCGTAGCCTAGGGAAGGGCTCGGGACGGAACTATAGGAGTGTCGTTAGGGATATCCCTAACTTCGGCCTTGTTTGTAAGGAGTTCCTATACTAAGATCCTCTGCTTCTCCTCTGTAGTATACCCTATTTGTCTAGTAGAGTCTTTAAGAGGGGGAGATTTATAGACCCCTATACTTTAGTACTATTTACAGATCTTAAAGACGTCCTTTGTCTCTATAGCTTTATTGATCAGATTCCGGAAATAGCTAGCCTTAGCTCTTCTTATCTCCTTCCTAAGCTTCTTACGTAAGGCTAGGATAGTTAAGTAACGCCCTATTCTACGCGAGGCTCGGATTTGGGAGGTGAGAGCTCGGCACTTAGTACTCTACCAAGGGTGCCTATAGCCGTAACCAAGGCCTCGCTTCGTACTACTATAGTAGGCCCCTTATAAAGCATTTGTAATATAAAGAGTAAGAGAATCGAGTTCTTCTAGAGTAGGAGTCTCTAAGACTTCGTAGAGCTAGTCCTAGTCAAGGCGCGTTTCTAGCGCTGCTATAAATACCTCTGGGTCGAGTGAGCTCAACTGTAGCGGAGGGTCTTTAATGACTTAACTACTAAGCTAGGGGATTCGGGTAAGAAACGGACGATGGTCTGATTCGTATTCAAAGCGTAAGTCTACTTTAGTAGAAGCCCCTTTCTGGAAGAGCCCGCTAGAACAGAAGGCTAGGTCAAGGGTGTTCCCCCGATCATGGGTTTGCGTACTAGGGGGGATTAGGAGTTGTAGCCCTTTGTTCTCTAGCCAAGGAGTTAGTAGAGAGACTTGCGGGCACTCGAACCCTCGATAGTTAGGCTGCCAAAGTTCGCTTTTGAGATTGAAGTCTCCGGCTATAAGGAGGTTCTTTGTACATACGCTCCGGGATCCTAGAATAAGCGAGAGGGCCTCTCTAGCTCCTTCGGAGCCGGGAGGGGCGTTATAAGTGTTCAGAATCCCTAGAGAGAGACCCTAAAGAGAAGTAATCTCTAGATATATAAGATCCCGGCTTAGAGACCTCGAGGGAGGGAGCTAATTAACTAGAAGGCCGGCTCCTTTATAAACAAAGGTAAGAGTCCGGGGGACCCCGTTATTCCAGTCATAAATAGGAGCTAGGCATTCGTAGTTTAGATGTCGTCTAGTAATCTGTCTATCTAGTCGGGATTTAAAGATATAGGGCTCCTATATTTATATACGGCGATTAGAACATACTCCTAGTTATCGGCTAAGCGGTTTACGTTAATCTATACTACTAAAAGGCTACGGCTTCTATATTTCCCTTGTTATCTACTTATTATAGGGTAGGCGAGGGGGGGTTGTCGGCAGGAGTAGTAGGTCTCTCGGGAGCTACGGATTCGGTTCGGGGGTTAGGGGCGATAGGGGTTGTTAGATTTCCCATATCTATATCAGCGAGCTGGCAAGGAGAGTCTTCCTCGCTACGTATTCGCATCTTATTGTAGGCTTGTATAATAGCTCGCTTATTCTCCACTAAAGGGGGAGTCGGAGACGTCGGGCGAAGCTAACACTTAATAAAGTCTACTGGGTACGGACCTTAGCAGTGAAGGCATTTAGCCTTATATTGCGTATATGTAATACACCTTGGGTATTTATCCTCAGGGTAGTTAGTGCTACCGTAGATCCGGCAGCGCTCTTTCTTCCTACAAACCCTTACGTTATGCCAGTCCCAGCATCTAGAATACTAGATACTCTTATACTTCTTAGGGAGTGGCCTATAATAGACTCTCCTCCCTAGTAGGTAGGTCTCCCCGGAGGAGACGTTAGCGGCTTCAGATTCCTTAAAGAAAATAGTCCAGGTCGTGTACGGGTCATTATTAGTATGAAATTAGATAGTTATAATTGCCCTAGTCGGGGTAATCGGAAGTGTCTCTCCTATAGTAGTAACGATATCCTCTTCTGTTGTAGGCCGGAGAGTAGTAGTTATCCTACCGCGCTTATTAATAGTAACTGATTTAATAGCGCGAGGGATACAGGAGAAGCGAAAAGGGACCTAGCTAGTAGACTGTTTAATTCTAGCGGCGCCGAAGAGGGTTTAGATATTAGCCTTCTTTGCTGTAAGAAGGGTTTATAGAGCGCTACTACTAGTAGTAGTAATAGCAAAGCCAGAGGTAACCGGTAGAACACTACGGACAAGGTCTTTATACCCAATCCGGGGCTCCCGAAGAGCAGAGTAGACAGCATAGCTAGAGAGCTTCCTGCTAGGGGAGTCTAAAGCGAGCCGGATAAAGAGACGTAGGTCCTCCTTCTTCTAAGGTCCTTTATTTACTTCTCGCGTAGCCGAGGGAGGGGTAGGCGAGGGCCTAGCTAGGCTACTTTGTAGGGCGGGGGCAGACGAGGCTGGCTTGGCGGCTACTAAGGCTGAGAGGGTCCGAGCGTATGAGGATTTTTCAGGGGGAGCCAGAGGGGGAGAAGGGAGGGAGTCTTCTTCGGTGGCGTGTAGGTAAGGGGGGGTAGGAGGTCGGGGGTGTTGTCCTTGTGGGAATAAAAGGGGAAAACTCTTCTATTGTAAAAGTAAGGTACAGGTGGGCATTAAATACAGAGTTGTTGCCACGTAGTACTAGTTTAGTACTAGTAGAAAGTGAGTGAATCATCAAATATTATGCGTCATGCAACAGTCCTAGTGGGGGAGGGGCCCCAGTGGTGTAGGCAAGTGGGAATTTGAGGCAGAGCGTCCCGATTTGTATACAGAGAGAGCAAAGAGAGGGGAGGATGTCCGCCGGAGCGCTGTCGAGGGCTGAATTTGGGTAGGTATTAACTACTTCTGTAGTCCTACCGAAAAACAGCTGTCTAACTTTACTCCTCTTAAGCGCCTTAGAGGTGCCTAAGACGAACTGTGCCTAGATGCTTAGGAGGGGGGGAAGGGGGCGGTCGGCCTTTCCCTTACTACCCCTTATTAGGGGGGTAGGAGAGGGGGGGCCCCGCGAGAGTACATTCCCTCGAAAGGGAATCTTAAGTATAGTCTATAATAGAAGTAACTAGGTCGTTTAGAACAAAAAATCTGATTCGTGAAAAGAGATGTGAGGTAGAAGCGAGCTTATATGAGGATCCTTGAGTGTACCCTATGAGAGAGTTAAAAGCTAAAATTGGGATCTCAAATAAGCTTGCTAAGGAGAAGAGAACGCAGAGATATTTATTAAGGGGCCGCTCGGCTAATCAGCCAAACAGCGCTTTACCAGCTGACCATGTGTCATGTAACGTGATAAGCTCACATGCTACGAGTTTGAACCCCAAACAGATAGCAATCATTACAGTTAAGTGTTGCCAAACCATACGAGAACAATTTCTAGTGGTCATCTCCATAAAAAGGAATTATTTGCCACCAATCCCTTGCACTTGTCAACAATTGAAGCCTCCTATGAAATTTCGTGCTCCTAAGAAGTTATGTACGTATTTTCATTTGTCAAAACGGTGGCACAAAGAGTGAGAGACTTGAGTAAAGACTAATTTATGCTATATGACTCTCAGATACAATACTAATTTTCTAATACTCTCTCAAGTATAATAACCCCATCAAATACTGCTCCTAACTCCTACCCTCTATCTCACTCTTCCATTAAGCCCACAAAACGGTTCCTATGACGAACCAAACGAAGCATATCAGACGCAAATTCCTTTACCTCTCCATCTTGCGTTGCAAATGGAGCGTCCTTCTTGATTGACCAATCATCATTGTAGACGAGAAAAGACGCAGCAGCAACTGCCAATCTCCTAAGAGGGTGGCCCTCTGGCGTGATTGCGTAAATGGTCTCAATATCACGCCCTCTGATATTCATTGGATGGAAGTCGAAATCAATGACCAGTTTGGATAGTTCTTGGTGCTTGTATCTATCACGGCCCATTAGGATGCAAGGCGGCATACCCAAAATTTTGCTCCAAGGCAGACAAAGAAGGTCGCTCGCTGCCTATGTTGCCGAGTTCGAATTTATCTGTGTAGATGAGAAAACTTCTGCAAGTATCGACGTAGCTCGATCGATCGAACAGAACCTTTCCATGGCCGTTAAATGGTTTAGATAGGATTTTTGGGATGAGCAGGTCCTTGTTAACCTTTCCGCTGAGCATGTATTCAAATAGAGTTCGGAAGAATATATGCGCGTCCTCAGGGAGTGTGAGTGTTTGACTTTGGTCGTATCCATTGAAGTACCGGTCGAGGTACGGAGAGAAATGACAAACGATATTTTTTGGGAAGCAATAACGCTTCTGGTCGTTACCGGTACCGACGTCGATGTTTACTTTAGGCCCTCGCATATATCTGAAGATTCTGTTAGCTTGTTCTCATGAGAAAGAAGAGAGCTATGTTTTACTCTGAATATGTCATAAGAGAGAATCCCTCTGGTGCTTCGTCCTCTGGCTTGACATCTTGTCTGCGTGTATTCATGATGTCAAATGTCGATTATTATAGTCAATAGATCGTTGCTAGAAATGGTCGTTGACGGCACTTTGCTTTGTGGCAGTTTGGCGTTGGAGGCTTTAATACCCTTGATCTATGTACAACCAAACTCTCGCAAGTGGCTGCCAGGTAAAAGTTATTGTTGATTTGGCTTATTGTCAAGGGGTCAATGCAAAAGACCTATATTGTGTGGTATAACTAAGTCCTGTGTTGTTGCATGCCGAAGCAAGTGTAGCTAGCTAAGTCACTGCGTGCTCATAGATGCCATTGTACGCTAGTCCTAATAGAGCGGAGCACGCTAGTCCCGAAGGAGCAGCTACGCTCGGAGCTAGCTAATAGTTATTCACGATTATAAAGCGACAGTTATCATAATCGCAAAATGAATGAGAGCTTCGCCAGTAATTTAACAAATATATGGTGAAGTGGATTTGGTGTTTTAATTAGCCTAAAGTTCTCCAAGAGAATCGGGCCAATGGTGAATACACTTTAAAGTAGGGGGCTCACTGGCATATAGTTGTAAGTAAGCTCACACGATTACCGTGAATCAATGGTTGGAAGACATATTAGCACTTCTCGCATCAACAGATCTTACTGTAAGATTACTTTACTGGGGGCTGTGAGATTCAGAGTTTTACTATGTTAAGGATCATTCGCTTTATTATTAAGATATTATAGGGGATGTTTTTATATCACGTGAGGACGACCGACCGACATAAGCTAGCGGCGGGGCAAAAATCATCAACAACTTCATATTTCCTGCCCGGGAGCAGGATACGTACGAGCCCTAGGGCTCTCTTTTTCTCAGCACCCTGGGGCTCTCCAAACCCCAGGTGCTGGTCCCATATATGTGCCCACTTCACCCGTGACCAGGACGAACGTGAATATAAAACGTAATTATAGAATACTTAGAGTAAAATTTAGGTACTATAATCTAGTAAGTATATAAGTACGCCCTATAGGAACTAGAAATTACTGTTGTTGCGCAGTATTTGTTTTGGACACGACGCGGGAAGCCGTCGGTCTTCTTTGCCAGATATCATCGTCTTAAAAGGGGATTCTCAAAGGTCCCACACGTAACATGCCGGCCAGACTATTCTATGAACTTGCGGGTGGGATCCTA
The DNA here is from genome assembly GCA_900536445.1 of Hymenoscyphus occultus. Lineage (NCBI taxonomy): Eukaryota > Fungi > Ascomycota > Leotiomycetes > Helotiales > Helotiaceae > Hymenoscyphus > Hymenoscyphus occultus. The sequence goes on along the minus strand of UNPT01000123.1, from coordinate 62,412 downwards.
AGCGAACTTTGATCAAAAAACATTAACAGAGGAGGTTGATTTCAACACCATTCATTACAACAGAAGTCTGGGCCTTGGCATACAGCACGTAGATGTTCTTTTTGTGAAGATCTCGATACTGTTTTTTAGTCAGTGAATTCTTGGAAGGCGTAGTAAGATTACAAAGATATTGGACTTCAGACCATTTTTGTATTGTTCCTATTGCTACAGTAAAGCCGTAACCGAAAAAAGAGTGTGTCTCCTTCACAATTCCCATTTTATCGTGGTACAAAAAGAAATCCCGACTTCAGCTCCAACACCATCCACTAGAGCCCAGCAGCTTCGTCACGGAACACCTGAACGGTAAATGAGAATTCGTATATATTCTTCTCGATGATAAAATCCAAAAGATCTCTCGCAAATCCGACAACCTCTTTTTTCTGGTGCTGAAATTTATTATGAAAGGTACCCTCGTGATCGACTGAACACCTGATGACAGCACGTATAACAAGATCTCGAAGGCGGTGGCTAGGTGGTAGAATTCTGTAGATGATCTCGATATATTCCTCTTGAATGGTGAAATGGTCGCCAGTGGGGTGCGGAGGATACAAAGAACCGTTGGAAGGTCGGTGGTGACGTGGATGGAGGCATGGTTCGTGATACGCAAACAAAGAGTCCAAGACATGATGTTGAGAAATCCAGATAAAGTACAGGCAGTCGTAAACCATATCAGATGCCATCTCGCCAAGATCGCATTTATCGGCGTAGTGAAGTAGTTCAAGGCATTCGTTCTTCAGGGCTTTGGGGGACTTGTTAGCATCTTTTGGGGCAGACAAAGCATCCATAGCTTTCAAGGCGTCCAAGTACTGGCTCCCGAATCTTGGTGTGGTGTTACCTTGTGATATGACAACCAAGAGAGCCTCGAAATATCGCAATTCGTCCTCAGGGAGGTCGAGCTTCTGTTCTTTTGCCTCTCAGAATTCCCCATTGAAGCGTGCATCGAAATATTTACTGTAGTGGCAAAGCAAAAGTTTCGGAAGTGAAAAGTGCTTTCGTGTCGGTCCAACGAATATGTCGACTTTTGGACCGTCTATCATTCTGGTGTATTCAGAAAAGTCAGGAATAAGCGAAAGATGGAATGGGACTTACCGGAGGTACTCAGGGAGTGTTGGGCGCTTGATTGAAGATGTGCGCGAAGCCATGGCTGAACGTTTTTATCGCTGTGATGTCGAAATACTCAGTCTTGGTTGTGGTGGAAAGAAGTGCTGCCGTGTGCTATTAGTCTGGAGAGCGGGGCACTTTGCTTTAAATCTTTATTACAACGCTTTCACAATAACAAAAATCCTATCGAGTTACTTTTCTAAAGCTTCTAGAATAATTCACTTTGTTTGTTAAGCCTACGCGAAGTGACCAAGTCTCTGAAGTTGTATTCAAGAGGCTATTTGAAGCTTCTAGAACAATCTTCTTTCTTTATTAAGCTTACGCAAAGTAACTAAATATTCATAGTTCTATGAAACTAGTTATCTAAACTTTCTATTACTAACTCCCTTATTCTTCAACTATACGCGAGACAATCATATCACAAGAATTAGGATCTTTCTATTCTTATCCACTTCCAAATTCTTGTACTTTTTAAACACAAACTTGCACAAAGTCTCGCTTAGCATACAAAGACTTCTATGAAAATCTTAATTAGCGACCCCTTTTCCCGTTTTCTAATCTAACTCTCTAAAGTAAATAATGTATATCCATAGTAAGAGTTTCTTATATTTTATACTTAATACTTAGCTAGCTCTTAAGATAATATGTATCTTCTTATATCCTAACGTAAAGCCTGTCAGAAGACGAATAAGGCACTGTCAGAAAGTGAGAAAAAGCTTAAGAATTGACTAGCTAGCTACGAGCGAAAGGGTGGTCTTATAGTACAACATGACCGAGTGAAAGCCTCTAGAGTGCCTGGTATTCACATAGGAAACCGAGACAGGAGTACAGGAGTCTCGTGCCGTAACAAACCCTTTATATATTACTATAGACCACCAAGAGCGTAAGTCTAGTATACAACGTAGTAAAGTTATATTAGTAATATCAGATCAAAACATATGTATTAGATCAAGTGCAATATTACTAGAACCTAAAGTAGAACTGGCATTATACCAGCATCGCTGGGAGGATACAAACTAGTCACATGACCACTTCCTTCAATAGAAACACATTCACCCAACACCCCTCCACATTAAAACCACAAACCAGCAGTTTCCTAGCATGTAAATTTGAGCAAATCCCGCAGCGCACCACCAAATGGCGCGTTGGTTAACGTGGTCTCCTTTGCAAGGCAAAACATTAGTCTAGAGTAGTTGTTCCTAGGAACAATGTGGCTAGCTGGTCCTGCCCGCCACCACTTGTAGCAAAGTGGGTGGCGCGGACTTTTTGCAATTTTTTGGGGTCTGGTTTTGTACATTTTGGTTTAATTTTGTAGTCTTTTTAGTGTGGGGGATGGGTTTTTGGTGGTGGGGATGGGGGTGAAGTTAAGCGAGGGGAGCGAGTGGATTGGGAATTGATGGGGAAATAAGGTTAGGCAAATTAAAAGGCTTTAGCTTCTGGACCTAGGACAGGCTCTTACAAGCCAAGGAGTACTCTGGAGTAAAGGTCATGTTCACGTCTTAGAAAATAAGTGGAATGAAGAGTTATCATGGGGTATGTGATGATCTCATTCTGTCTATGGCTGTTCTATATGACTCGCTTCTTTAGCGGAAAGAACTAAAAGTTTATCGTACAAGTAAAAAGATTTCTTATCGCTGTCCTAGCCAGTAGACTTGTAGGTATTGAAAAGTAGTCCTGGAGCTTGCCACTTCACTGGGAGAAATACCTCAAAGCCCCCAGCACATAAAAAGAGAATGAGACTGCCCGCAAAGTTCAGTCAATCAGACTCTCTCATGAGGTTATCTGTATAAAAGGTAACATATCCACTGCTATGAGAAATTATGAAACCCAGTGTCTGGTACGCAAAACCCTCAATTTCAAGCTGCTGTTTTTGAAACCTTCGCTCGGTTGGGCACAACCGCCACATAGAACCGTTACGGCCTGCACAGGCTTCAGACCAAACTGCACATCGCACAACCAAAGCTCTCAGAAGATGACTGAGTGGTGCTGTTGTAAAGAACACCTCAACGTCTTCTCTACTGATATATTCGTGATTGGAATATCTCAATTCTTGGTACCATATTTTGCGTAGAATAGGATACATGATATCTGCGGCAATAAAGTCGAGATCATATTTGTCTGCACATTGCAAGAAATTTCTACAATAAGGATTCACGAGCTCCCAGTCATCGCCCAATTCTGATGCGAAATCCGTTGCAAGCTTCCCTTGAAGCATGATTGCCAGCAAAGCCTTGAATTACACGCAGTCCTCTTCTGGGACTTCCAGTCTTTGGGTCTGGGCTTCTTGGAAGCTGCCGTTGAAGCACCTATCAAAGTACTTGGAATAGTAACAAAGTAGGTTTTTTGGGGCCGAAAAATGTTCCTTTTCATCACCAACGTAGATGTCGACTCGAGGGCCTTGTGTGAGTCTGTTCAAATCTGTGTTAGAGTATAGAAACAGGAGACAGGTTTCGTGAGGTAACACGTACTCTAGATACTCTTTGGTCGACGGAGCCTTGACGACTGCGGAAGGAGCCATGGTGGGTTTGTGTCTTTGGTACTTGAATAAAAGAAGACGAAGTCGAGTTGGGACTTTGGGGGGGAGATCTGGGACCTTCAATAGAGTTGGATAGCGAGGTAATCGTAGTGGTGCAACTCTGGTCGTCGGGATTAGGGTTCGAGAGAGGATAAGGTGAGATATTGAAGGTATCTTCAAAGACGGATTTATCTTGGTGTAGCACGTTGGTATGCGAATATATTGGCCCCTACAGGAATCGGCTTGACCTAGGAAGTGTCGCAAAGCTTGTCCGCCAGGAACTTAGATTTGGATAGGGTGATGGAGAATTCGGTGCGATGTTGACCTTACCTGAAGAGGATAACTCTAGCGTGGCGTGGTCGTGAAGTAGCTACTTCTTTTACACGATGAGCGGGATTGATATTTCAGGAAGACTGGTCGTCAGTGGTCCTAGTTGCTTAAGGTGCTGGATTTGAGTTTGCTGGATAGGCAAGACATGTGCGAGAACGGCATTCATTATACATATGCACTGATGGTAGAGAAGGACGAATCACGCAAATCGGATTTTACTGGTGATTGGTCAACACATCTATGTACCTGAATAATTTATAACTTCCAGTGACCGTGATGACTCCCTTACCCGCAATAGCTAGCGTATTTTCCACCGGGGTCTTATGTATTACAATCAGAAAGTTCTGCGACTGTTTTCTCAAAGTGAATGACCCTGCTCTCAAGGTATATAACCGAGGATGGCTTGCATTTTGGTTAACAAGATTTTCAATAGCTTTGCTGGAAACACTTGAAATTGTTCTGCTGGTATACAGCAGTACTTTCACAGGTGGTCAGAAAATCCGGAAGTAATCAGTGATCTTAGATGTCTAATCGCCCAGAAGAAGCTTGTAGCCATATAAATCGAAGGGGCGAATGCTGCTCCGGCAGTCCAGAAAATGCTCAAAGAAAGGTAGTTAGACAGTCTTCGCAACCTAGCACCTGAATCCTCAATTAAAATTCTAAATAATCTGATCCCGTCCCTGATTCCAGAAATCCCCACCAAGGAGCTAATCAGTCATCACAAATAATATCAATAGTCCACCCAGCAACACCAGAATACCGCTTTCAGATCAAGCATTGGTAAGATAGCGCGACAGACGATCGTAAAGAGTAATATAAGAAATACATATATGTGCTGAGTTCTGTTGCCAGTACCTAAAGTTCTAATCAGTGGTTTCCGCCACAAGGAGTCTGGCTATTTCCACTGGTTAGTAGTTCTATTTAGTAAAATTCTAGTAAGAACGAGGAGTATCAGAGCACGAGAACTCTCGGCTTTACTATCTAGCACTATCACGTTATATGGAAGGTGCTAGTCTTATTCTAGATACTTCCAGCCGGCTCCGCAGTCTATATATATTAGCCCCAACACTGTGAGAGTTGTGACGGACATTATCCGTCATACAACAGTTACTATAAAAACTATAAGCACACTTCTTTTATTTACTTGTCTGCGCGTTGACTTATTTATCTACCTACATACTAAGAAACATCTACCTACCCAGGCAGAGAGAGAGAGGGAAGGCGTATAGCGGTACAACAAAAGTAAAGACTCATATGACGTAACAGTAGGAAAGTACTTAGTCGTTTTAGCATGTCCCTAAGTACTCACGAGCAGTTTCTAAAGGTAAAGGGAGGGCGAGCGAAGGCGCTATAATACAGATAGATAGCTCGTGGAACGTTTGGGTGGCTGACACTCTCGTAGAACTTGTCCAAAAGCTAGTTATCTAGACCTTCCCTACTTTTTTACGCTTAATTAGTCAGGGTCGGACAATGTCGGTCCCCAAGTTCCTACAGTAGAGGGCTAGTTTCTCTCTCTATGCTTTGTTCCCACGTTGTGCCCTCAATTTTTAACAAGGAGCGTATTCAAGGACTATACAACTCTGGCTCCTTCCCAAAGTATTAATCTGAACAGTTATTTGTATAAACTCTTTCTAGTATCCCGGCACTCTCGAAACGCCACAGATATATGATATATCCCCTTTAGCAGTTTGCAATCACCGTTAGTTCATGAACTAAAACCAGATGTTAAGTTAAGCTTCATAGCTCGAGTTTAACTAGTAATGCTAGAATAAAGGCTTTAATCTAGCACCATTAGTTCATAAAAAAACGGGGTGCAAATATCTAGGTATGATCCAGGCATGTCCGATGCTATCTCAGGTGTCGAAGTCTATCAGACCGATACTCCCTTCATGAGAGATATGGAAGTAGCAGCATAAGAGATGGAAGAACCACCACAAAGAAGGCTTCGTACTAGCGATTTACCAAAACCAGATGTACGTCAGAAAGATCAGCAAGAAGCTCAACACATCATAAGAACAGCACAGAAAGGCAAAGTATCTATAGTATCAACTCAGTTCTTCAATTTTCGCTCAGATACATATAGACTTCCCCTCTTTCGATACCTTCCGAAAATCTAATTAATATCCACGCAAGGTAGCTTGCTTGCTTGCTAATCAGACCGATGGATGTGACGTGCTATGATATGCCATGCAATGCTCGAGCCTAAGAATTACCAAGCACGACCAGGTTTTGATAGGTTCCTAAAATATGGGAGTCCCATGGAAAGCGGCTTTTTGAAGGGGTCCAAAATTTTCGGAAGTAGTGTATGGCGTCTAGAATTCCATTCGCTGATTCTTAGGATTGCTCCTTTGGTTGCGCCTTTTTGTGTGCCATGAAACTTCGACGTCTTTCTTGTGCTGTATCGTAATCTGGAACATTCCACAACAAACAATCTACTCGTCTCTCTCGGTCTTGCCATCCCACACCTTTGCTCGCTTCTTCGCCGCCTCGCTTTCCTCTTCCTCCGCTGATCTCTTTTTCGAAGCTGCTTGGCTCTCTTCTCGCTCCATCATGGAGGAATAGCTAGTCGCCTCTTTTTCTACGGATCCGTCATCGCCACTCAGTCTTTTGTTGGCACTCTCCAACTGCTCAATTCTCGTCTCTTGGACCTTCTTAAGCACCTCATAAGATTGACTGAGGACTTCCAAATACTTTCTTTGACTCCGCTCCTTCTCCAATTCCTCTTTAAGAGCGGTGGTATCATGCTCACTTTGGCGTTTGAGCTTCTCCTTTTCCAGTTCGAGTCTCAGCTCCTTCATTTCTAGCTCCTTTTCACGCCTAATTCTTTCGCCTTCATCAGTGATCTTTTGGCGCCAATAGTTTTCAATGTCCTTCAACTCAGTCTTCAAATCTTCGTCACTCTTGAGAGCGGCATGACGGAAACGTGCCATGAATCCTGCACTAGGACTATTTGGCTCAGTCAATTTCGGTTCGGCTAGCTTTGGTTCAATTGATTTCTGTAGGGTTGGTATTGAGCTTGGTACCGATGCTGAGGGGGCTTCCAATCGCTCTGGCTTGGCCGTAATAAGCTCTTTATTTCGCGACGTGAATAGGTCATAGGATTCTCTGGTTGGGGGGTACATTTCTTTGGGTGCTCTTGGGGGTGGTTTTGCTCCAGAAGAGGTACTTTCTTTAGGTCTGGAGGCGGAGTAGAGCTCATAAGGTTGTCGAGTTCTAGTGAGGGGAGTTGTATTAGGATTAGGGGTTGGATTATCTCTGTTCCGTGGTGGAGAGAAAAAGGTGTTGTTGGGCTCTCGAAACGAACCCCTTGGTCTGGTAGGAGGGGTGTCGATGGGTGAAGCAAAGCGTTTTCTGGTAGGCGGCGGAGAGAAGCGGTCATCTTGAGGAGCGTGTTTAAAATGACCGAATTCCTTACAGTGTTTGTAAAGTTCTACTCCGTTTCTGAAAATCTCGCCGCAGCCCCAACATTCACGGGATCCCAGTGGGTGCCCAGCCAGACTTTCTCGGTACGATCCTCCCATGGTGACCGAGGGTTGGCAGTTGTTGATGAACCGCCTCTTAGCTCTGCTCTGCGCAATTACTGAAAGCCGAACAGGATCCTGCACGCGCGTGAGACGACTATGGGAGATTATTGCCGTGTCGACGATGGATCTCAAGTGAGAAGATGTGCGCGTCGTCAGGACAGCCTGGCTGCTGACGCTTATATGTGAGCTGGAGCTGGGTGTTGTGTTCCCTAATGAGGGAACTCAGTTGATATTAAAGTGGGGCGAGTGATGCGCGCCCAAGCTCCGTACGGAGGACAGTACATTGGTTGAACTCGCAGGTGAACACCCGGGCCGTGCCTATGGTGATTGTCCAGCTTGTGCGATGTGAATCATAGCCTGAAATCACTGATTATTGTCAGCAGCGGATACTTGTACAACTGGCAACTATGAATTTCTTGTTCTGGATGATTCACTGTCGTCCCTGAACCTCCAGCGGGATGACCTCGCCCGGAAATTATCCACGGCCGTCGCTCATTCTGAATGACCGTCGTGGAACGACGAGAACCATCTGTACCTAATAATATACCTTTTCATTCCTTATGAGACGACTAAATTTACAAGTACGGTACCGGTAAGCTTAAAACTCAAAAAGTTATAACTTTTCATATAAAGTTACAAACGCGTGGTAGGAAACTGTATTTTGCCCTGGGCTGAGGTGGTTAGCGCCTATCGGATCGCTCGGCCGAAGTTACATTAAGGAAGGAAAACCGAGAAAGAAAGAAATCAAGTAAAGTGTAATGTAAGTATTCCACGATTCAACAAGGCGATGTTTCGCACGAGTGTCTTAAGGGAACCTTCAAATGCCAGACAAATACGAACACAAGATTGCCTCGTATACGGATGGTGTACGCTGAACTGGACATCACGCCAACAAGCTCTTACATGTAACCTACCACAGAGCTTTACCAGCCTGAGTTCTATAGTAGCAAAATCATTATCCTTGCCAGAACTTTGTCTAACAGAATCAAACCGCTTGCGAGCCATCCATCGTTCGTTCAGGAAGCATGAACGTCATACCAGCATCCCACCCATTCCCAAAGCAAGAAAGAATCTCCCCTCGCGCTTAACCCTTGATGGAACGATAGACTTTTCCTCCAATGGTTTTGTGTCGTGGTTCTCACGCTAACTAAAAACTCCCTAGGTAAAGTAAGCGAGAAAGTTTTTCAGACGATACTAGAGTAATTAATACACGCATAGTGAGAGAACACTAACAGTCCTGACGATACTAATAGCAATGTACATTCTTTCTAAGAATTAGATAGCAGTATTGTAGTGACGTAAAGCTTGTCAAAGTCTACAGATAGGAATGTTTTATGGAAAACAATCAGGAGAGCAATAACACTGCCCTGAAAGTGCAACCACAGCAAGATACCACACAGCAAGATACCAGAAGATCCAACACACCAGAATAAGCTGAAGACATAAAGAAAGTCATCGAGCTACGGGAGCGAAGCATTCAAGTAGAAAAGATAGGAAACTCCCTCGTGTCACTTAACATGCTAGCGAAGAGCAATATCCATATTTCCCATGGTACTGGGAATCCTATGAATGATTCTCTGCTCTTCTAATTCCGGATTCTTTTATTCCTAGATTCGTCTAATTCTAGATGCGTCTAAACTTTGCGGTCTTATACATCAACACCAAAATTCAACACCAAAATTCCAACAGCTCAAATATCATACAATACATCCTTGCGGTAAAGCATCATCTACCACCTTCTTACTCGTACCATGAATCACCTCCCCAACAGCCCGATACTCCCCATCAGCATAACACAACCCAAGCCAATGATCTCCCTCCCCATCATTCCCAACAACCTCCCTAACCTCCGCAAGAACAAGAATATGATCCCCCACCTTCACAAACCCCACATCACCACCCCCCTCCCCCTTCCCCAGAACCCGACATCGCAAAACCCTCCTCACACCCCTCCCCACAATCCTAGGTATCACCACCTCCCCATCCCCCCCAAACCTCTCTTCACAAACATCCAACCCCTCAAACCCATCCACCCCCCCTCCCCCTTTCGTAAACCTCTCCGCCACCCCCCTCCCCTCCTCACTCCCCTCCAACACATGGATATACAAGTGCCCCGCTTTCCCCAGCGCATTAAGCGTGATAGAGGGAGTCCTGATATTAAACGTAACGATCGGTTTCGGCGTCAGCGTCAGGGTGGTGAAAGAGGAGATTGTCATTGCGCGGTAGTTATTCCGTTGAGGGGCCTGGGGATCGTACGGGATCCCTGAGTTCTGGGCTGCGAGGATGCCTTTGAGGTCTGGGGAGGGGCGGGGGAGAGAGGTGGTGAGGACTACGACGGAGTGCGGGAGGGTGCGCATTATTTGGCGGAGGGAGGTGGAGAGGGGGGGTTCGGTAGAGGGGAGGGTGGATGTGTAACGGTGGTGTTTTTGATTTGCAATGGGTGTTGGAAGAGCGAAGGGTCGGGGTGTGGTTCTTGGAGTGGATTGCGTGGATAGGGATCGAGGAGGATCTGTGAGGTAGTTAGCACAATGCTCAATTGTGTCGAATATGGAATCCCATTTACTTCTACTCGACCCCGAGCACTCAATGGTTGACCATCGATAAAATAACGAGAAGAACCCCGCGGCATTCATGGACGAATTAGAGCAATTGGCAGCCACGCGCGACCTCCCATTTTGAACAAGCATCGAATTGATGTTCAGTCTATCTCCTCGGATCCTGGCCTTCGATAGCAAATGCTAGAAATGACATGCGGAGGAAGAAGTTGTAGTTTATACATCTCCAGCCGTTCAGGACGAGGCTACGGAGTTTTATCTGATCAACCACACGCACCCCTGTCCACCCCTCGGCCCAAAAACATTTGCTCAACTCAGCACCACCATCCCACCATCCAAATCAACCACCCACCACCACAAACCCTCACAATGTCACTCCCCTCACGCGCCCTCCCGCGTCCCTCTCTCCTCAAAACCCCAAAATCAACCTCAATAACCCACCAAACCCGCCACGCAACACTCCTCCACCGCCCACAAACACCCTACACCTTCACGCAACTAATAACCCTCTCAGACGGGTCAACCTACCTCACACGCAGCACCTCCCCAGCACCAATCCACAAGAGCACCAAGGACGTCCGGAACCACGCTCTATGGCAGCCCTCTCTCTCTTCGCTACGGAACGTGGAACAAGACGAGGCCGGTCGACTGCGAGCTTTTAGGACGAGGTTTGGACGAGGCTGGGATCTGGATGCTGCTACGACGGAGGAAGGGAATGAAGCCAAGGCGAGTGCTGATGGGAAGGGGGTTGATGCCGATGCGAAGGCGCAGGAGGAGGGGGATAGTTTGATGGATTTGATTAGTGGGAGTGCGGCGCCGATTATTGAGACGAAGGAGTTTCCCAAGGGGAAGAAGGGGAAGGGGTCGAAGAAGAAGTGAGCATGAATAGGGTGGGATGGTTGCAATGGCGTTGGGTGTACGGATACTGTATTGATACGGAGATGGGAATTTGGAGAATTGGAAGCCCGCAAATACCACTAAAAATTCTATGATGCGACAGAGCCGACGGGCAAGATGTACGATCAAAAATCACAAGCCATGGTTGAGAACCCCATGGAAGGAGCTTTGAAGAATGTGAAGTTTTGTTTATTTACAAGATACTTCTTCTCTAGCCTTACGCCCCGCATCGACATCATTAGAAGAGAACTCGCTTGTCTCAGAATATACCAAGCCTGATACTCCCACGTACACTTTTGCTATCACGCCATGTCCCTTCATCAATCCGAATCATCCCCTGTTACGGTGCCCACGGCTGTTGTACCAGCTATTGAGCCCTCGCCGGATGGTCGAGCAGCGGCCTCAACTGGTGGCTTGTAGAAGGCGCTCTCATCTTCTTCAGCATCCAATTGCATGAGAAACGTTTCCCAAAGCTCAATAAGCTATGTAGAGTTAGCATGTAAATCCATAATAAGAACCTGTGATCCAAATTACCTCTTTTTGTGCTTCAACTGCACTTTCCAAGAACGTCTCCACTGCACTTTTAAAATCCTCAACCTTCTCACGTTCAAATCGTTCAAGTTCAGCTCTCATCAATCGTCCCATATCCTCAAATAACAATCTGGCCTGGTGAACTTTTCGTTCTGCGTCAGCTACATCTGCATGCATCTGATTTAGACGATCTTGTTGTGTCTTTCCTTGACGTAATAGCTTTTCTTGGGTCGCCTTGCGCTTTTGCATTTCTGATTCCGCAGCATGCCAAGAATGATATGCCTTCTGCCGAGAAGCAAATGCCATTTTGATACTGCCAATGAGGCGAATGTATTCATCAATAGTAATACCCAAAGTCAGAACGTCCTGTTGTGCCTGACGGTCATAAAGCTCTTTGATACGAATCTGTAAATCTGACAATCCTTCTAGTGGACCTGACAAGGATGGTGAAAGCTCAACAGAAGAGAGGGCGTGTAAAGAGTTCGAGAAATCTCCCGCTGCTTCAGACAGGCCTTTTCGTTGGATAACTACGGTGTCCATTGCTTTCAAAAGAGATTTCAATTGATTCTCAAGCGCATCAAGGTATATTCGACGATCATGAAACCACTTAAGAGAGTTAGTAGAAATCCCCAATGTCACTAAACAGAAAACTTACATCATCCTGTTCCACAAACTTGCCACCACTACCAACAGAGATCCCAAGTCCGCTGAACATTCCTTTGCTCTCACCAAGACCGGGCTCTTTCCTTTCTTTGTGTTTGACATCTACATTAAATGACTCGCTTTCCAAAAACAGTTTCAAATCCCCGTCGTGTTGTAGCGTTGGGTGAGCAGCCGTTTTGTTGAGCATTCGCTCCAAAGCAGCTCGTCTCGATTCGACAAAGTTCGTATCAAATCGTCCTACAGCTTGCTTCTCTGGAGGCGGTGGCACCACAATACCGGGATTGTTTGCATGTAAACCATTATAAAGCCATAAGAAATCCCGATATCTGCGAGTTACTGCAAATTCCGGCTGCCTATAAGCTTTAGACGTAGTCTATCCTGTATTAGTTATGGTATACAACAAATACATCACGGATTCGTACCTTTGTTCTAACCAAGTACACAATGTGAGAACTGGTTAGATCTCCCACCTTATGAGGATCTCCCACAGTGATTTCGAATGTTGGTTTGGCTGCCTGTTCAACACTAACACTTGGCTGAGTATCCCTCCTCACTGGCGCACCCTGAGATGGCTGCACTGGAGGCGGTATCCTCGGTCCAGGGGAAATGGGATCGGCCTCGTCGCTGTAGTCCACTGATTCCAACATATTTCTCCCAATAGGATTCTGGGGAAGTATATGTGCCTGTCGAACAGGCAGCGCCTGCTCCTTCTGTGGAGGCGCCGGAGGCTGCTCGGATTGCGGAGTTGTCGCATTATCACCAAGAGGTCCCAATGGTCCCAGGGAATCATCGAGTGGTACAGCGGTTGCGACTGCGCGGCGTGGTGTACGTGCTGCTCGTCCATGTGTGGATGGTGATTTGAGAGCTTGACCAGAGCTAGGTTCGAGATTTAGAGATTGGGGTGCTTTCGACTTTGATTTTGATTCTACAGGTCAAGTTAGACTCTTGGATACTTTCATGCTACGCCATACGTGCAACTAACCTGATTCTTCGGCGAAGGGATTTTCGGAAGCTGTCGCAGGCGGGGACGGGGACGAATGGGAGGGAACATCTGCATACAGGTTAGCAGAGCTCTGTGGACAGTCTTTCAACGGTTTGATGGTCTTGGGGAGACTTACCACCCCAAGGCGAATCTCCTCCGACTTCATCCATAATTGCGAAGTGGTACGATTGAAGGTTGCTGGATAGCAGACGGTTTGGGGAGCTAGCTGTTGGGGTGATAATACTAGGTTGCGCTGATGATGCCGTAAATGCCAAGCCTTTTGTTGGTCGCAATCGCACCCTCAACCCAGAAAGCCGATCTTGCCCTGGGAGGAGTGGGGATGCTCAGTTACAATACTATAGATACTCGAGTACTCCAAACAAACTTTGCCAAGTAAATAAAATTACAATACCCTCTGCTTCAATTTTACCACACGTTCACAGGTTTTTGAGCCAACACACGTTTATTAGCACTTATTTGCTGCAGACTTATTTCCATTTACGAGTGCCAGGTGCAGTCTGTAGGTATTTCCCTATGCCCCCGGCTATGAAATAGCTAGAACCTAGGTATTTTGAGGACTTCTCATGACCAGATCAGTTCTAATGGATTCCATGGTGGGCTTTCTTGGAATCTGGATTGCCATCTCAGGTCTCCCGTGCTGAGCACTCTCGCAATAAAATGCGTATGGCCCTCTCCCTAGAAATTCTTCTCTTCTGCGTGTGGTGTGGAAATTCTGACACATCGAATCTCAACTCTCCATGGCGAGATCCCCATCACCATCCATCTTGCCCTTTGCTGAACCATTCGTCTCATTGCCTTCGAGGAACCCCCTCGCCTTTGCCCACAACTCTGCCTCCATATCTCTCCCCACTTGCCCACCCCTACTATTCAACCAGCCAATATCTAGCTTGCCCATTCCTCCTTCAATCGGTGGAGGTTCCGCTGATTGTGTAGCCTTATTCCCGCCCATCTGCTTGAAGATTTGTTCCTCCTTTAGCTTCGCCTTTGCCTTTTCTGCGGGTATGATTTCGGCCTCTTCCAAACCCCAGATTTGTCGTTTCAGTCCGACGTCAACCTCCTGGAGCTTTTTAAAGTATTCATTGGATGCTTTCATGAATGATTCTTCGCGCGCGGGATCGGTCGTCGCATGACTCAAGACATGCAGTGCTTGACCAGCTGATTGGAGAAGTTGTGTTATACTCTATCAACCTTTTGTTAGCACATGGGAGAGGCGCCGTCATTCTTGACCTCACCTTGTCTATATCGTTGAGTTGCTGAATACGCTCTGCTTTAGTGAATGGCTTGAAAGGAACAGCCGCGTGAGCATTTGGTTGCGACATTGGATTGAGGTAGAGATAACGATCTCACGTTGTTGTCGAAAGTTTAGAAATTAGAGGTAGTCGAGGTGGTGTTTAGATTTCTCGAGTACATAATTGCATGCCTGTCTGCGGTGGTACTACTCGAGTAGTATGGAGCGAAGTCAAGTTCCCACCCCCACCAAGCAAAAGTCGGGGTACGGGTAAATTAAGCCGGTGCCGGGACCGGGACCGAGACCGAGATATTCAAGTCGGAGGCTCTGCGGGATGATGGCAGTAGCGCCTGATCAAACATCGCGTGAACCTAAGTGGCATACTTGTGTCGACTGGACATCTCACGACCCAGTCTTCAAAACTCAATTCATCTCACAGTTCCCTTCATTGGTCAGATACCCCTCATCACAGACTACACTCATCTTGAAGGGAGGGTCCGGGTATGTGGAAGCAACGGTACCGACCGTGATCGAGGTTCGAAAGCCGACGGGAAGCTTATACTGAAGCCGAAGCGCGTCTATACGACGAGGAAGGAAGGGACCACCAACCACTGAATCACCAAAGCAATCATGTCAGCCCATCCACCGCCAGGCAATGGCCCCCCAAGCGCTGGAGCTCCCCCAGGTCAAGCACCACCGCCTCCAGGACAAAACATGTCGTCACAAAATCTCAATCAAATTGTAAGCCTCACCTTCATCTCTACTACATCCCTCAGATAGGGTCGAGTCGGTTGCGATGTGGGAATCTTGTACCATCCAGAGTGAGAGTGAGAGGGTGAGGGAAAAGGTTCGTCACGCTTGAAGGAACTTGACGCGCAATCTGTGTAGTAAACAGTTGCTCTGGCTATGGAATTTGCCCCCTCAAAATCTCATATCACCAGTTTGGTCATGGTTCAAATCTCACTTGACACAATTGCGCCGTTCAAGTTCTCGAATTCCCCAAAACAGTCGTTTGGTGACCTTTGAGTGTTTCTTTTCTCTATATTCTCTCTTGATCAGAAGGAGTATCAGAAAGCTACACTCATAACAGCCACTCCTCTTTGTCAAATTGCTGCAATGCGCAGCAGAAAAAATGAGGATAAGCGAGCTAGCTCTCCGCTTTCATCTTCACCCCTTTTATGTGGGTCTCAAGACTTTGGCGAGTGAATATACAAAACGTCCTCTTATAATTCCCGCCATCATACCCAAAATCCCCTTTACCTTGAACAACACTCCCAACCCTGCTGATATCTTGCTCTCCAAAAACTCCCAACAAGATGCCGCCTGCACAACCATCTGAAGGTTCCCAGAGAATAAGAAAGTCAACGAGTACTAAAAATGTTCGCCAGGTTATTGAATACCTTCTCAAAAAGGGTTACAACAAGACGGAGCAAACGCTACGACAAGAGTCCATGTTAACCGACCGGGATGGGCGACAGTTGACGGAAAAGGTGGAGGAAGTAGCAGGCGAGCAAAAGTACAGAAAGGGGTTCCAGCTTCTGGTCGGTTGGATTGACACCAACCTTGATGTTTACAAGGTATTGTTTCATCTTCACTCATATTGTCTCTTCATACTAAAGCTTTGATGATAGCGCGATCTCCAGAAACTCTTGTGGCCAATGTTTGTCTACTCATACCTAGACATGATAGTTCATGGATATACTACAGACGCAGAAACATTTTTGCGACAGTTTCGTCAGCGTTTTGAGGACCTGCACCATGATGACCTCCAGACTTTTCAAACCATCAAACTAGCAGCTCACGTCAAGGAAAACTCAGTTGCAAAACTCTACCGTGAAACCAAATATCGTCTTCGACTCACTTCTGAGGTTTACTATCTTCTCATCACGTTCCTTGAGACAAACAACAAGTTGGGAGGCGCTGTTATTCTGTACCTTCTTTCTTCATATTGCCAGGTTCTAGAAACTGCCCGAGGACCCTTGGACCAGTACAGTTTCGAGGCTATTGCCAATCCTTCTACAGGTCCGAATGCCGAAGATACAGATCTGCAGGAAGGAATAGAAGGCGCTTTTACTGGTGTCACCAATAAAGATATCATGGACAATGCGGCTGCTCTCAAATTAGGCATGGTAGCGATGGAGTCTGATCTTGCGGGAGATGTTCGAGCTGAGTTAGAAGATGAGGATAGACTCAACCCAGCCCCAGAAGGAATGCCATCATATGTTGATGTTTTTGATCAGCGAATCAAGCGGGAGGATAGTCCCGATGGCCCGGCTCGTAACGATATACCTTACCCACCATCACGGGCCCGAGACGTCGCCCTCGAGGTTCAGAAGATTAAGGAATTCCGCGACAGATTTAAGATTGATAGCCGCAGTGGAGGGATCGGTGCAGGAATTAGTATTTGTACCTGGACCTTCCACAACGCTCTGGACTCGTAAGTTGTTCTTTGTTCCATTTGAAGTCTCTTCCTAATATGACCACTAGTATTATTTGTGTCGAATTCTCAGACGACAATCAGCTTGTTGCCGTGGGTACTCAGGAGTCTTACATCCGTATCTGGACCTTGGGTGGTGAACCTCTTAGGTCTGCCGTCAAGTCTGGCCCAAATGAAGGACCACCAACCAGCTCTCGTCGTCTTATTGGTCATGCTGGCCCAGTCTATGGTATTTCATTTTCTCCAGGTATTGAAAGTGCGGGTCATCAAGACGACAAGCAGGTTTCTACAAAGCCGAGATATCTGCTATCATCCTCAGCCGATGCAGCTGTTCGCCTTTGGTGTCTTGAAACGTTTACCTGTTTGGTAGTTTACAAAGGCCACGATGGACCAGTCTACAATGTTCGATGGGGACCTTTCGGTCATTACTTCCTTACTGGCGGTCGTGACAGAACAGCCAGAATATGGGCACAAGATCAAATATCCTGTCTCCGACTTCTAGTCGGGGCGGATACACCAGTAACCCAAATAGCTTGGCATCCAAACGGCGCCTACGTATTTTCAGCCAGTGATCACGTTGATAAATCGATTCGCATGTGGTCATTTGTGACTGGAGAGTGCGTACGTGTCTTTACTGGTCATACCGAATTCATCTCTACACTTGAGTGCAGCAATGACGGAAAGATACTTGCGTCAGCAGATGGTGATGGAAATATCATTTTATGGGATATTAACAAGGGAGCACAGATCAAACGTTGCAGAGGACATGGTAAAGGTGGTATCTGGTCCCTTTCCTTCAGCGCCGACTCCAACTGTCTCATGTCGGGAGGAGCTGATGGCACTGTTCGTACTTGGGAGGTCGAAGTTCCAGTGGACCCATATAAGGATGGTGAGATTGTTGGTGCTGGTGGCCAAGTAGATGCCACTCGCATCAATGCCGGTCCTGCCACTGCTTCTCAGCCAACTGCTGCTTCAGGTGCGGGTGGCAAGAAGAAGGGCAAGGAGACAATGATAACACCGGATCAAATCGCCGCCTATCCAACCAAGAAGTCTCCGGTTTTCAAGGTCAAGTTCAATCGGATGAATTGTGGTGTCGTAGGCGCAGTTTATCAGCCATAGTGAAAATGGAGTTTCGGATGCGAGGGATGGTGGTATTTATATTCACTTCATCAGCTTGGCGTTGAGGTGCATTGGTAAATGGAACGGAACTACCGTGTAACTTGTAGCCATATAAAACGATCCCCCTTTTGACTTCTTCCGCGACTTCCGACTCATTTATTTTTACACTTTTACTCCTCGAAGTCTGTCACAATTAACAATTATTTTCAAGTCGTGCTTTTTGCAATTACGAACTCGTTTCGACCCCTTTTCGATTAGGGCGTACTCCACAGTAACTTCGCGACTACTTCGGGCCAGCCACCAACCCCTGCAAAGCACTTTGCGCGTCGCGTGTTGCAACGCGACGGACGTGCCAACCCGAGGCCTTCATATCTTTTGTACATTTTCCTCGACCTTTTCCTTCATCTCCTTCTCTCTCCACCACACCACTTCCCCTCCCCAATCCCGACATCTTTTTGTGTTCGCGATATTTCTACGGTTTCTTGTTCCCATTACAATTCTTTAATTAATCTGCATCCTCATCACAGCAGAATTTTCCCGGTCATGTCTACAGTTTTAGGGAAAAGAACGAGGAGCGCAGCAAACTCAGGTACGGCTCTTGAGATGAATCCTCTTCCACTACTAACATTCATGAAGCTACGAAAGCTCCTCTTCCTCCTACCAAGCGACAGGCGCGCGCAGATATCTTCAATGACGAGAACGAAAACCCTTTCATCGCCGACGATGTCCAAATTCCTACGCCTCAAACCCCTCGGCACCGCGACGCGCTGTCCAAAAAAATACCAGTTACACCCCGACACCGAGTCACGGTCGTAGGAAAGGCGCTTACTCCACGAACACCTCGAACTCCAATGACACCCGGAGGATCTGTCGCAACAGTTTATAGCAGAGCTAGACAAATATTTACACGAAGTTCGGATCCTGGAAGACTTGTGGGGAGAGATGCCGAGAGAGGTGAATTGAGTAGCTTTGTACAAAATCATATCGCCAATGTTTCTGGAGGATGCATTTACGTTAGTGGTCCCCCTGGAACCGGAAAGAGTGCTATGGTCAATGAAGTTACATCGGATCTCGAGGTCTCGGAGACCCTGCAGAAGGCATATGTCAATTGTATGAGTTTGAAAACTTCGAGCGATTTGTACGGCACATTAATCGAAGCATTTTGCGATGGCATGGAGGTTTTGGAAGGAGAAGAGGTCGACACCCTACAAAATATGTTTGCGCCCAAGAAGAAGAGCAAGAGCAAGAATGTTTACGTGGTAACATTGGATGAAATCGACCATGTCCTCACCTTGGATCTGGAAATATTATACAAATTATTTGAATGGTCTCTACAGAAATCCTCCCACCTCATCTTACTCGGTATCGCGAACGCTTTGGATCTCACCGACCGATTCCTTCCTCGACTCAAGGCCCGGAATTTGAAGCCCGAGCTTCTCCCATTCCTCCCATATAGTGCACTCCAGATCAAGAACGTTATCATTACCCGACTCAAGAGTCTTGTCAGCAAAGATAGTGCTACACCAGATTATATCCCGTTCATGCATCCCGCAGCCATCGAATTATGTTCTAGAAAAGTCTCCAGTCAAACCGGGGATTTGCGCAAAGCATTTGATATTTGCCGGCGTGCAATTGACGTGATCGAGGCAGAAGTGAAGCAAAAGCACGAGGCAGCCATGAAAGAGCAATTATTACTGGCCAGTCCCTCCAAACGACCCCTCGAGGAGAACGTCAACCTTGCATCACCTACCGCAACCAAAAGCGGAGGTCAACCAAGAACACTAACCCAATCCCTCGCTTCTCTCACCGTAGAAACCGCACCAAGAGCTTCAATTTCTCACGTCAACAAAATCACCTCCTCCACCTTCGGAAACGGCGCCAACCAAAGACTCAAGACCCTCAACCTGCAACAAAAAGCCGCGCTTTGCGCTCTCGTCGCCCTCGAGAAACGCAAGCGCTCCGCAGCCGCCAACGTCCTCTCCACGCCCTCGAAATCCAACAACGTCGCTCCAACAATCAAGGCGCTGTACACCGTCTATTGTACCCTCTGCACCCGGGACGCCATCCTTCACCCCCTCACCAGCACCGAGTTTCGCGATGTGGTAGGGAGTCTTGAGACGTTGTCCTTGATTAGTGCGGTGGATGGACGGAATGGTTCATTTGCGGCGCTGAACAGTACGCCTAGTAAGCGCGCGAGAAAGTTCGGGATGGGCGTTGGGAGTGGGGATGAGAAGAGAGTGGGCAGTTGTGTGGGTGAGAAGGAGGTTGCGGCTGCGGTTGAGGGGTTGGGAGCGGGCATCTTGAAGAGTATTTTGAGTGGGGAAGGGTTGGATTAGTGGCGAGTTTTATTTCTTTTCCATTTTTTTCTTCTCGTTTTAGTTGGGTGTATGATATGAAGTCAGGACCGCGGGGAGGGGTGGTGATGGATGAGAGGCGGTGATTGTATTATGAAGTATGTGTTTTCTTGCATAGCATGGTGTTTTTTGTATTATAGAGATGGGTCTTCGCATTGGGGCGTTTTTTTTCTTCTATTCTTTATTGTTTGTGGAGAGTGCGGCATCTGGGCCTAGCATTGGAAACAGTCCATGCTTTTGTCCCAGTGGAGTTTTGATTGGTTGATTGATTGGTTGGTTGATTGGTAGATAGATAGATAGTAACGGGGTTCGAGAACTTAATGGAAACATATAAAAAAACACATTTGCATTTCCCAGTGCTGTGAGTCTACGTCGATCTAGCAGTCAACGGTTTAGTTGAGGTAAGGGGATTATGACACTTTTCTGGTGCCAGGAATTCGTTGCCAGAGCCTTGTTTGCGAAAGTCAAAAGGGGTAGCGAGCGGAGGTTCTGTTAGGTTTTCAACTTTTCGAGCGTTTCTCTTAATCAAGTATAGCGTTAGTCACTTTGCTAATTGTAGAAGAAGGTGCTGGTTGATCTTTCTACTACTCTG
The DNA here is from genome assembly GCA_900536445.1 of Hymenoscyphus occultus. Classification (NCBI taxonomy): domain Eukaryota; kingdom Fungi; phylum Ascomycota; class Leotiomycetes; order Helotiales; family Helotiaceae; genus Hymenoscyphus; species Hymenoscyphus occultus. The sequence goes on along the minus strand of UNPT01000123.1, from coordinate 41,524 downwards.
ATAAATTGATACTTTGCCTTCGCCTAGGCAGTCGAGCCAAATATGATACTTGCTCAGGTCAAGAATCAAGAAAATAAATTATTTTATTATCTAAAAATCGCTTAGTAGCTACAACACCTTCAGGCCATATTTTCCTTCATTCTCCCGTCTCACTTATAGATTTCCACTCGCGACGTTCAAGGTGTGGAGAACCGTACTTTTGACAGTAAACATAACTGGATCATGCCTCCACGGATGATCGCTGGTTCGTTTGCGGTATATAGACAAGCTGCTCGAATTCGTCATAGTCACATTTGGCCGTGAAGACAATCTCATTCTGTGCCTCAGCCTCTTCAGGAACTTCTTCACCAAACAATGCAGGAATTCCGTCGTACAAATCCTCCAAGTTTCCTCCTCTTGGGCTCAAGAAGAAGCCACAATGTTTCTGAGCTACTATCCGGCTCTGCGAACCATATCTTCGATCAAGTTCCCATCTCTCATCCTCGATCAATAGACGAGGTGCACGTTTCTTATATGGGGCTTTCGGTCGGAGCGTGTAATACACAATATCGTCGTTTTTCTCGTTCTCCTTTCCACGTGGGATGAGGTAAAGGACTTCGGAGGACCACCAGTTGAGATCGTCTTCCCTAGCTAGCAAGCAGAATCTAGACTTCACTGGCTTCCATTTCTCCTGGGAGATGTTTGGGTTATGATTTAAAATCAAAGCAAATCTTAAGGTCGATCTCACTTTCTCCATTGTTTCCCACCATCTCTTCAGGACTCGCTTCGGGGACCCTGAGAAGTCGGTTGGGAGTACAGACTCGGGATTGTCCCAAAAGATGTCGCTTCTCTCCAATGATCCGCCGACGTTGATCAATTGGAAATTGTGTTTGGGGTTCTTCGACATTTTACCTCGAAAGCCGAAGTCGCGCAGTGTTTTGACATTTTTGGTGGAGAGAATATCGTGGTTGAGAATGTAGGTTATAGTCTTGAGAGAGGGAAAGGTCTTTTCTAGATATATGTGAGCGCTAATCGCGGCCATTCCGAATTCCTTGAGGGCCAAGTGTTGAAGTTTTGATAAGTCCATGTGTCCGCCTTGTGCTTCGAATCGTTGGAGAACGTTACAGTCGAGTATCAGCGTATCGTAGGCTTCATTGATATAGATGACGGGTGGCTGTAGTTGCAACCATATCTCATGACTGGGGGCGAAGTCTGGTGGATCCTGAAGCCGAAGTGGATGATAGTGCTTGAGAAACACTTCTCGCGAAAGGCAGCACGTTTGAAGATGTGCTTGTCTAGAGGCAAGTGTATGTTTATCTGTTGTAAGCACATAGAAGCAGTAACCTTGGCCTCTACGCTGTTGGATGTGTACATCAATAATGCCGGGTCCAGGGAGGGCGTATTCCCAAATTTGGATTTGGAGCTAGTTGGAAAGCAATAGTTAGTTAGCATTCAAGTATTAGTGTGACCAAGCATCGGTACTTGAAGGGCCATGAGCTATGATCTTCTTTTCAACGCTACTAGGACCAGCTGCTATGAATTTACTCACCTCGCAAGCAAGTTCTGAAAAGCGAGGAAAAGATGGAACCTCTTCCGGCCATTCTACTTTAGAGAATTCTTGGGAGTGGGTGAAGTAGCCATCACAAGGTTTGCCAGAAGAGCTAGTTGGCTGTGGCACAATCTCCCAGTCCTCTAGAGTTTTATCAGCATCTACAGCTACTCCTTGAAAGGTCAAAGACAAATACCTGGGCTATATGTATAACGTTTTGTCCCTATGGAAAGGCAGTGAGTTAACTAGATAGTCTAATATGGTAAGAGTCAAACTTACCACTATGTTCAGAAGACGATGACGGTCTTGTTCATTCCTCATCAGTTTTAGGTCGTTGATCCCGTTCGCCAAGATCGTCATATAAGTGAGCATTCCACCAATATAACTCATTATTGCCTGCATCTTTATGTTGAAGTGGGACCGGTTCCATGATTAGCTATCAACAACTCAGCGACTATATCAAGAGTTCTGAAAGGTAATGGTCTGCTGAAAATCGTAAGTCTTGTCTTGACTGGTATTTTGGGTGGGCAAGATGAGGCTGGGAAAGCGCAAGGACGTTGGTTATTTGAAATGGTCCTTAGACTCTCTCCATTCTCAGAAATTGTTAAGTGGTTGGCTAGGTGCGGACCCCTGGAAAACAGGCAGGCTGAGCAAACATTACTTTCCTCCAGTGAAGTCAGACTGAGGGAAAGAAAGAAGGGTGGTGTTGCATAGTCGTATTTCACTTGTGAGTAGTGAATCAATATATGGGTAGCCCAGAATATATTCACTTGAGATTAGTAAGTACTGATGGCTTTATTGATTGGCTATTATAAGTCTGGGATACCATAATACATACCTTTCCAGATTCTATTATCGATTGAACAAGTGTTAATGATATCAGAATTGTCTGTAAACGATGTAGATCTAGAGCAATCTTTTGGTTGCAATTGTCATGACTTTCAAAGCTCCTAAAATCTCAAAACTTTTCTCAGTATACTTCTCTCTGTAAAATTCATTATCAGAAAAAGAAAATGTTATCAGGCGATCTACATCAAGATTTTCATTCACTTAGGAGCAATACATCCATATACAGTGAACAGTGCCGTAGCTAGAGTTAGGGCATATATAAGAGCTGGCCATGTAGCTAGTCTTAGTTATTTACCGCAATTAACACTCATTCTTGCCATCTTGTTACTCTAGGCTATTCCATTGAAGCATGTGAGATTAACTGAACAGAAGATGTTACTGGGCTAGGGCCACATGGCCATAGTGAATGTAGTAAGGTGGCTGACAAATGAAGGAAACACAAAGCACTGCACTCAGAACTCGCATTCATCATGAATTCAATTGTCAAACGGAAAATCTTTCGTTTGTGTAAAAGTAGCCTGAAACTAGGAAAGAAAGAATGCTACAGTGGTTTTCAGGGCATTATCACTTACCCCAAACATCACATGTTTGAAGATTCTCAAAAGCCATATATCGCGCACAGAGGAGGACCTGAAATATAGTAAGAGCGCTCAACGGAGTAAGGACTTTTGATTAGGCGAGCAAAACTCCCGCTTATACAAAGGGCACGTGGTTATTAGCCACGTGACATTATACACTGTGACACCAAAGCTATAGAACTATGTTCAGTATAACAGATTTGACACATTTCAAGCTGCGAAGCTCTGCGACATCTTCAGCTTTCAGTGTCCACAGAGAAAAGAGAATGTGTAGGTCAACTTGGTCCCTCATTGATATGTAACGGCGAGCTCCCCCAGACCCCGTTTTCCAGACCGACCCACAAAGTCATCTCAATCGTAGCCTGAAGTGTATATATACATGCAATATAAAAACCCAGCGAAGCCATTTCCTTCCCCCGACTTTGTTTGATTGCTTCACAATAACGAAACTCCCCCAAGCTACTTTTTGTGCTCCCGAATCACGGTATACTGAGTATCGCACTCGATGCATTGAGGCTGATCACATTTGACACATTTCGATTGAGTATTTACTTGCATCCAGTTCCCCTGGCACTTGCACTGTGTTTCAAAACCCGTGTTTAGTGGCAATTTATATTTCGAAAGGATGATCTCGCTTACGCATTGCCAGATAACCACCCTCATTGTAATTTTGTGTTTTGAGAAATGTGTCTAACTTACATGTTAGCTTGGGGCTTTTGCATTAGAGAATAAAATCAGTATTTAGACATCACCTACATTTATTATCACAGTCCAATTGAGTTGGGTGCTTTTTTGTGTAACACTCGATTGCTTCGCTTAAAGTAGGGGGCGTTCTCCACGGGCAACTCCAACAGGTAGACGTCTCAATGCACTGCGAGAGATTATTACAAGGAAAACTCTAATACTATATACTCCTACGAGTTATGTAAGACCATCTCACCCGAGGTGGATCGCCTCCGTTACTAAGGTCGTCTAGCCTGCTTACCGCGCATTCTCAGCTTCGTTCTCACGCCAATGATCTGACCTCTATGAGCCGCAAACCGACCCCAATGGCCCCCATCCGACAACTTACAACCATTCAAAAGGCCCGATGGCGTGGAACATCGGGATTTCTTCATCTCACTTGCAGATTTTTCCCGCTGCAATTTATCGGTCGTCTGACGTGCTTTTCGAAATCTGTGCTTCTGGTCCATGAATCGAGAGGACTTGGTCAGATCTATCGAAAGTCGATTGAAGATTGATTGGTGGGGTTCAGTTGGTGATTGTGTAGAGTGTGAGATATATTGAAATTGATATCGGTGGAGGGGTAGCTAGCTTTCTGGCGGTGAACAGAAGTCATGGTATGATTACAATTTTTTGGGAGGAAATATCATAGGAAAAACTCGGTTTTACCATTATACGAACTTTCCAAGGCAGTATGTCTTGGCCAGGAACTTTCTGCCAAGCTAGCTTTTCGCAAATAGCACTTTAGAGATTATCACGTGACCCACCCCCTTTCGCTGGCCCACGAGCTGAGATAGGAACGTAGAAACGTGAAGAGTTGGAGTCATGGATTAATGCAGAAACTCAATACCAGATTCTTAAAGAACTGCCTGATAGGTTATCGTTCTAGTTCAAGAATACGGTGCTTGATAACTCAAGAGCTGCATGGGACTAACGAAACTTGAGCAGTTCGACTGTATGGAGAGGCTGGCGTCATATCCACAGACGGCGGTAAGAAGTTATTAGATATCATCATTTTCAATTCCTTTGGGCCAAAGATTGCTAAGAACCCTTCTTCATCCACTGGCATCGCAAGCTACGCGATCAAAACTATCTCTTTTGCTATGGAAGGGTTGTGGTTGCCAGACTCTTCAGCAAGCCTCATGGCCGAATGTAAACAACCATTTAATTGGACGCAATGCTTGTTTCCCCCCATGCCTTCGAGGACCAAGCTATTGCGGCATACCGCATACACGGACTTCCTTTAGACTGTATATCGACCGGTCCAGAACCATGAGCTGCCAGCCTCTTACGGATGACCAGATCTTCGAGGCCACACTCAAGTACAGTACCAAATGGGGAAGAGTCCCGCTGCATATTTGGCTCTATGAAACTCTTGCAGAACATGATGTCTGCCTTACCAGGGTCAAGCGATCCGACGCGACCACCTTTATATCGGATGCACAAAAGTATCCTTTCTGGATTCCCTTCTCAATCGGTCTGACTGTGACGTGTAAAGCCTTCCTGTGGACCTCAAAGTTGAATATCTACTTCAGCTGGAGGATGGCCGTCCCAGAGCGGGAATGGACCGGGCCGGCTGTATTGACCCTCGAGGACTGTGGGGAATGCTTTCCCCGTCTGTGTCAAACAGAACAAACATACCTTTATCTCCAGGCAGTTCACATTATTCTAGTAAGCTATTGGCAGAATTTTCTGTTTGCCAACAACCAGCGTTCAAAATCTGAGTAGTTGAGTTGAGTAGTGGCACCTACTGAACTCAACTCGAGTAGAGTTGAGGAGTTGAGTAGTTTTGTTCAAACGCTGCCAACAACTTCAACGCATGATTCCCGATCACCAGGTTGTGGATCTCCAATATCTCTACCCCTCTCTTTAGCGGCCACAATATCTACATTGGCAAACACAATGCCCATCATTGAAAGCACTTCCACATACCCAGTCGAATTTGATTATTTGCCTAATTGTGAAAGGGGGAAATTATAGAAGAAGAAACAAGGCAGAAAAAAAAATCTGCTAATTAAAGAAATCAGCATCGTGCAGTGGATTTCTAGAAGAGCGAAGAACACAAGTTTTGCCAGTAGCATATCATCTCTCATCCTCACTTAGAGAAATAGGAGAGCTGGACCAAGCGTCGAAAAAGTTCACATCAACAGGAGCACCCCAAAAGCTCAATCACTTCTAGTTCATATATCTACAGACTATTTCTATCTGAGCAAACCTTTCAACCAGTCATTTTCGCTGGCCAATCCTGAAGAGTATCATTTCCCTCCAGTGTTTTTCTAATCCTACATTCATACATGGTCGTAAAGTTTTGCCTTCCCATTTTCGCTCGTTCGCAGAAAACGCCCTTAGTATAATGACCCTTCCTTTCAAAACGCCAGATTATAATTTTGATGATAACAGATCCCTGCCATGTAAAAACGCCTTCGCTTAAGACTCCAATATGCACCAAACTCAATGTTTACCATTGCCAAAGAACTTTGTTGTGTATGGCACGGTGGCCATGCCTCTCGTATTCCAATGGACCGATCCAACTCTCGTGCGACTTAAAACGACCAAAGATACTGGCGCCCTTCCAAATAACAACTTGGCCATCCATCTCTCGAGGACTCACACCAACTAGAATCTTTTCGCCGATGTCGGGTCTCTTGGCTCGCAATCTCTTTTCGAGGAATGGTCCAAATCCAGGAGTCTTCGCCCCACCGCCAATGAGCATAATTCCACCAAAAAAGTCCTTTACTTTCTTGTCCTCTCCGGCCTTGACAGCGTTTGTAATACTGGTCATTATGGCGGTATCGAGCGGAGCTATTGGCAGAATCGTATCACGCTCAATAGCGAGGTCCTTCTGAGTGCGTTGATTCTGATCGACAAACATGCCCGCAGGCGGGTTGGGAGTACTAGCATTGCGTTCAGGGGAGCCTACATTTGTGCCATTGGCACCAAAGACAAATGGGGCGGGGGTGTTGGAGCCTTCTGGAGCGGGCGATGCGGCGGCAGACGTGACTCGGGAAAAGCCATTTGCCTCACTTTCCACTTTAGATAGAAAGCTTAAGGGATTTGCTTTTTCCTTGGATGGCGTAGCGAATTCATTAGTTCCATTGCCATTCATGGAGTAGCCGGTGGCGGTAGTAGCGAGCGAAGGTTTGATAGCAGTCAAAATCTCCAGCTGGGCTTTGGAAGTTGGGTCATCAGGAATATCTGTATCGTAGGCGTTATACGAGCGATCGATAAGCGTATGACGTCCTTTGAGCTTCTCGCTGTTATCAAAGATGGACGGATCCACGAAACCCATAGGTGCCAGCACAATCTCATCGAAGGTCTTGAAACCATATTTGCGAGTTTCTTGACCTGGAGCACGAAGGTGAAATTCATGGGCTTGGGGCGCAACGTCTTGCAAATTGAGCGTACAGAAATTCATCTTAAGCTCTTCGGCCAGCAAAAAGTCGTGGCGTCTTGCAAGATTGATATCAGCATAAGGGAAATGATCGTGAAGCATCATCTTGATAAAGGTATGCGTGACGTCGTTTCCACCGTACTTCAAATTGATACGCGAATCTTCAATACACATTCCATCTTCAACGCAACAAATTGACGTCTTTTGAGCGCCGACATCGACAATACAAGCAGTGGAGTAGCCTGCACCAAATGTGGCGGCCAAACTCTCTTGAATGAAGCACACCTGCTTGAATTCGGCGGTAGTCAAACACCAATCGAGTAGATACTGAACGTAGACCTTGTCGTAGAGATCGGGGATGACCATGACACAGTGATATTGTTCCCAACTGCTCATAAGTTCCAAACCAAGCTCCTTCTTTAGGGCACACTCGAAAACGGTCTCAAGATCGTCCACCAGATGTTCTCGACTAAGGTAGTCTTTTTCATGAAGCCAACCCTGTTGGATCGGGTAGTAGAGTCGGAAGTTCGGGTTCGAATTTTCCGGGATACGTAAAGCTTCCATACCAGTGAAGCATGAAGCTGAAGAATCCTCTAATGTCTTGACGTCGGTCCATTCTACCCGAATTGGATCATTGTGATCCTTGATAATTTCGGGCCTGGACTTTTTATTATAACCGATGGCCAGGTCTTTTGAATTGGGTAGAGCCTTGAGCTTGATTTCCTTCATACGCTCCTTCAAATCCTTGGACATCTTTACAAATTTCTTGGAAAACTCCTCGCCAAACATCTGCTCCGGGCTGACATCCTCCGCCCGCTTCGGAACCGGTTTGTACTCTTTCGCAGCACCGTGGCATTTGACTGCTAGGGCCATCGGGATGGTCTGGGGCAGGGGGTCACTGGCAAATCCAATTCGCAGATTCTGGCTTCCGGGGTGGATTACAATTATCTTTGACGAATCGATTCCATCAATCGCGCCGTCCTCATCCTCCTGGTCGTTCTCTGTGTGGGTTGGGACTGGGACATCAGTGTTTCCAGTCCGCGCGAGCGCCCGATCCTTGTCCTTCGCATTACGGATCATCTTGTCGGTATTTGCTTCTTGTTGAAGTCGAAATGGGAGGATCTGGTCTTCCCTCTTCATGAAATCGCTGTTCGCACAGGCGTGGTTAGCTTCTGGTTAACCATCTGGATCTCTCGGATTGGAGCAGCGGGGAGCTTCGATTCTCGTCGCAGAGCTTTCGCGCAAGCTCGATTGGGAAGAGAACATGCTGTCCTTACGTGTAGTAGTTCTTTTGATTGATCATGGGGATATCTGGCCATGATGTTTGCTTCATGCCATTATCCGTTCGCGCCAATCCTGTATGAATATCATCGTCAGCTTGGATCAACAGGCTCGGCCTCGAAGAAAGATGTCATACCTTCCTCGCGCAAAAGCGCCTTTCCCGATTTCTTTCCCACCATCTTCACGGTCTCTGGTGGTGGGGATGAAGGTGGAAGAGAAGGAGGAGGTAATGGTGGTGGAGGAGATGGTGGAGAGCTCGAGGTCTGGAGTATCAGCCCTGTAAGGGTTCCTTCGGAGTCGCATTCTTGGTGATTGTGCCGGCCGATCTTCGGCTTGGGATTGTCAAAGTGTTTGCGAAGAAACTCCGATTGGCTTGGTGTTTGGTAGGATATACAAAAAGTCTGGAGTAACAACACGTGATAGGGTTGATGAACCTAGGATTGGATAGGTAGGAAAAGAAAAGAATTCCGTCCAATCGACTTCTGGCTAAGTGCTGAGTAAGATGACTTGGAAAGCGGCGATAATCGCGCATCGACGTGATCACTTCAACATACCTAGACTTAGTCGCGGACAGCGCGGCAAAAGCCTGCCGCTTTTTGCAGGCAAATTTCATAACTCACCAAGTAGCTTTCCACTGCCTGACTATGAAGATTACTCTATTGATTTAATGTAATAATACCTCTTACTTTCAGACACTAACTCAATCGCCTTCTTATTCATTTTTTTCTGTTTCTGTAAAATTATTTTCATTATAGTAAATGACCTTGTTTACTTGACTGCTTTTTTAATACAACAGTATTTCTTATAATTTCCAATAAACATTTTTCAATGAAACTCTTTTAATTTAAACTAGAGAATGAAAGAGATACTATATACTTGCGCGAAATAATAAAAGAGAAGCTTAAACTCATGATGAGAATATATTCTCTTAGAAAGAATTAGTATCTGTATATTTACTTTATTCGAAAAATACGAAGAATTTGACTTTCTTACGCGAATAAATGTTGTAATTGTCTAGTTTCAAAGCCGAAATATACTCTTACTAAGCTTTGCTAAATAATATTTCGATGCTTAGATTAGAATACCAAATGAAAAGACCTTTTCTTATGAACTATTGGCTTAAACATCCAGGTTTATGCTTTTCTTTTACGACCTTCGACTTCTGTTTTTTACACAGTGAAAGAACGAGAACACAACTTCTCCTGTCTCTATAAAAAACCAGTTGGTATAAGCTCAGTAGCTCGAAATATCTCCTATACTCACCGGTGTAGGGGAAACGGAGGAAATGCACCATATTAAAAAGAGTTGAGGTAGGAATAGAGCGAGAGTGTACAAGTCCAAGAGTTTACGTCAAAGGATTCATTTGTCTACAATGAGCGAGAAGAGTTGAGGACCGACTGTCTATATGATATGGCGCAAGGCGCTACTACAAATCAACTATTAACTCTCTTCTTTTCAAAATCCACTGATCCGCTCCATTACAAAATTTGTTTTCCTAGAACTACACAAATTGGATATTTTTTTCACCTGCATTTGTTGCACCCTTGCAGTCGTATTCGAATGCGATAAGTTGGAGACCTTAGTCCAACCCATGAAAAGAGCTTTCTAATTCTCCGTTTGCTATACTTCTTCATTTGACGCATCTCATATACGTTCGAACCTAATTCCGAGGGGCCTAAGTAATTGGCAAAAAGCGACTTCTCCCCGGGTTAGTAAAGAGAGAATTGATCCCCGTCAACCTTGGTAGCTCGATACCCGGAAACTTTAATGAAAGATTACTTAAACTAGATACTGCCTAGCCTGATTAAAATGCAGCTCTTCAAATCCTTTAATATACCACAAGAAAGAACATTTACAGTTTAGTCATATCTCAGAGGTAAATATCAACAAAAGTTAGAGTGTCACAAGTCTTTGGAAAAACTGATAAGAGTAAAATATATAGGAGAAGCCAATCCTTACTAAATTTTCGCCCTTCTGTTCGCCCCACTGGCAAGATTCTTTCTCAGTCTAGATTAATGGGGCTGGGAACAGATATTCGCTAGAAAAAAGTGGCCATAAACAAATGCAGAGAACCATCAACATTGATGGGACTGATTCTGATGCATGAAGGTAGAAGTATACGATCCTCTTTTACATAGGAATTGTTCTACATTTTCACCATTTTACCTTCCTACCGGCAACTCGATTCAATCGCAAAGTACCTCAACAAAAACGGTGGGAGTGGACAATAAACTAGTAAGATAACGGGGCTACGTGCCTTAAAAATAGAGTCTTTCTTTTCGAAGGCTCTAAGACCAGGGATAAGGAGATTTGTCAAGGAGAGAGCGGTTGGTAACTTACCAAGAGTAAATTACAGTATAGAGAGAGAAACTAGTCTGCGGGCTAAAAAGAGACAGATAGTACCTGACTGAAGAGTTCACAAGTGGAGTTGCAAGAACTCCAATAGTGGAAAAAGAAGACAGGAAGAGGGGACTAAGGTCAGAAGACTCATTAGTATGAAACAAACCGCACCAAGCACGTCGCTCTGTGATCTCCACTCTCCTTCTTTCTAAGTATTCTCGTAATTACTCTTGGTCTATAGATGAGCTTCAAGGAATTTGTTTTACAATAACAGCGCAGCTTCTATCAAAATCTTGTATCGAAGTCTACAGTCTTAAACCTCCTGTTGTTTTTCATATTAGGAGTACCACGGAACAGAAGAAGTTTCTACCTTGTTTACTAAATAACTTTTGGTAATTGCAGCGTCGACAGAAAAGGAGCATTAAAGAGAAATTGTTGATTTAAGTAACCGAAGGTTTCACTCAAAAAACTTAAACAATCACTTTGATAATCAACCTGAACTAGTTAGGATGTTATGAAATTTAGGTTCTACATCACAAAACGATAGAATGACCTATAACAAAAACGCTATTGTAGTGTCATTACACCGACATACGTAGAGCAATGAGCAGGTCTCTGCTCGCTTGGATGGGGTCGAGTTAACTATATAAGTATTGTTCTATATACAGAATGTCTCTCAACATGGACGATATTCATGCTAGTGTCGATTCGTGTTTATACTTAGGAAGTACTATCTAGGTCCCACGTGTTTCCTAGGGCATACTATTGTAGTTATGCCGCTCTAGTATTTTAAATCAGGGAATTCCGTTACTTATATCTGTCATCCATTCATTTTTCTCTCAAAGGTTTCCTACTTCTTATCTTCCATTTGGTGTTTGTGGAGTGATGATAAGAGCAGAAGCTAGCTATAACAGTTTGCAAAAGTGCTTGTGATTCATATATTAATTAGAGATAGAAATTAATGACCAGCAGGAAGAGACATACCCACTTAACTGGCAGAAACAAAAAGGGTAACTTACTAGAAATAAAAGAGGTAAAGTCTCAACCCCCATTACTTCCCAAACTCTACATTACCCCAAATTGCTATTCTTACGCCCCGACCCATTACTTCCTCACAGTGAACTTGAAGTAAACAGTTTCCTTCTGAACAACCATCAAACTCCCAAAAGCCTCCCATTCTAAATTCCCCCCTCCCCATCCTACAATTCAAAAGCCGCCCTTACGACACCCCTGTAACCGCAATCTCCAACTCCGCTATCACAAGGATTTTCCAAGATAATCCCAGTGGCCAATACCAAAACAAATACTTGTATAGTACCTAAATAATATCCATGAAACTCACGGGTCAAAGATCTTGTACGAGCTAACGCTCTAGAATAAAAGATTAGTGCTGCGTAAAATACTTTGATTTGAGGAGCTCGACATGATAGGGTCACACTGAGATGGGGAGTCAGAAAAGAATCATGTGCACTTCCTCTCTTCGCTTCGAGAGGAGAGCCATTCACCTTTTTAGGAATAAAAATTGTGAACACAAGTATCCACGAAGGGGTAAAAAAAGAAGAGGTGTTTCTCGAGAGAAGAGTAGATACATATGTATTACATAAACCATTCCCCGAAGGAAACTGCTGTTTGCACCCAACAACTCAGAGATATTAAGCGCTAGTTTGGAGACTGGGATGGAATTCTAAGGAAGAGGTCACTTATATCCAGGATATCCATTCTACAATCTGTACTCTGTCCTACTGTCTTTGTCTTCAGGGTTTGTAAGAGATTTGTAACATTTTTGTAACAAGAGATTAGTAGATCGTGTGGTATTCGAGTGTTTGAGATTAAAGTGCATATCCTTTGAATAACGTTCCCGAGGAGCTATCTGAGCGAGGATTTGTTACTGAATCCCTTGCGATAAAGAGATTCGACGGGGGGTATTAATCTTATTAGGGGACTAGAATTCTGTTTGAATATTTAATGCGTATCTAACAACACGGAAAGAGGGATAGCGTTATTCTAAACAAGATCCTTAGTAAGATCTTAGTAACCAAGCCGTTTAATATATTTCATACCACGCCTATTTTTATAACTGCCTATTTGTCTCAGAATATATCCAGGGGCACCATACTAAATAGCTTTCTGCACTCTTAATAAATGCTATAGTAACTTATCATAAATCTACGAAATAATTAGCTCGTACCTGTACCTCGGAGGTAAAGTAAATACTACTATAAATATAGGGGAGTCGTTCGCTTAGCTCTAGATAAGATTTTAGAGAAGCAAGAATGATACGGTTTTCAACAGAAGATTTGGGGGGATGTTTAGAGATAGTGTTGATGAGGATAAGAGGGGAGGATTGTTTGGGATTTAAGTATCGGAGTCGGTCGCATTTTCGGGAGACTGATTGAGAGGATACGAGTATAGAGAATGTTCTTAACAATTCTGGGCGACAAAACCGATGACGGGGTTTTTGGCGATACTGTACAGTAGTAACGGTACTGGATTGACAAGGGAACAACGAAGCTTCATCTCGCGCGAATAGGAGAATCGAAGGCGTGTGTTGTGTGGATTTACATTTTGCACTTGCAGGTGAAAGAATGGAAATATTTACCTTATGAGCAAGATGCCAATTTAGGAAAAGGAAGGACAAACTAGAGATATGCCTTACTAGTGCCGAGCCCAGGAACGTTCATCTGTATTTCAAAACCCGTTTTTCATATAAAAAACCGGCCGTGGCAACAAACAAAACGCGACTTAACAAACCCACCATACACAAATCAGGTCATCTCTAACCGCCGCTAGAAGCAAATTAAGATGGATGGATACGGTACATGGTGTAAACGAAACAACAAACAAGCCGGGATTTTCCCATCGAAGCTTGTGCTTGTCTTGTTTGGTATTAAACCCCTCATGTTTTTACTTCGTAAACTTGCGAAAAAGCTCCGCTCCCAAGCTCCCCCCGCCATTTGTTTTCAGTAAAACCTGGGCATTTGTGAGACAAAGTAGCTTGGATGCGGAGATTATACGAAGGTATGACGCGGAATACTTGGCTCTTTTTCTGGAATTTTTGAGCAGATACGAAGAATAGCCATCTGTTTTCATGTGTAACCACGACTCTATGAAGGTTTGGCGAATGGAAGGTTTGACGCCGAGTACACCTAACTCATGTGTACTTTGCAAAGTTGGCTGGATAAGATTGTTGAATGAACATTTGGCAAGTCAGCGGTGAAATAGTTCTCTTCAATAATATGTGTCTAGACTCTAGAATCGCCAACTGAATGAGCAAAGGCGTTGGTGGCGTTGAAGGAATTGGGTTTTCGGAGGTGTCCACCTTCGGATCCCGGGTGTGCATAACTTTTGCATAAATCTCGCATTCTCCGTGGGGCCAGCCAATCGTAACAGGATCAATACGATGAACTTGAGGCTTTAGCCCACCGTCTAGAAGTACGACTACTGGAGTATGACAGGTGGCAAGCGAAACATCGGACTGTCAGATTTTGGAGTATGCTCAGGTCAGGTGTCTGGTTTATATTTCGAGAAGAAAACCATTCAACGTGATGAGCTTGATCTAATCTGGTTTTCTAAGATTCTGTTATCAGGTTCTGGTAGCTCAATGAAGTAAGCCGGAGAAACGTCCAAGCCGCCTTACGGTTGTCGCCTTCTGGAAGTTCGTGAAGAAATGCCAACATTCTGTAATACTTCTAATTGTCCGTAATTATGATTCATGATGGTTTCTCTATTGGCTTATGGGTTTCATTCGCTTAAAAAGTCTGGCCTGGGCTGAAGATTACCCACACCGTGTTACTCGACTCGGTATCGAATCGATCGCCCAATGGGGCAATGGAACAATCAATATTTTTAACGTCATCCTCTCGGGTTTACCAAACAACCGGTATGCTTATTAGCTCGGACGAAACAAAGGGACACATGAAGTCCCCGAGTAGTTGAAAGAACGAGTTATCTCTAAGAATGAGAATTGAGTCATCGACAAGCCCTGTCGTGCTGCTATGCGATACCGTACTATGCAGTCAACTATGACTTCTGACTGTGAGAGCGGAGTCGGACTCTGAATATGGAACTATTGTATGTGAGTTATATTTTGCGAAAGGAAAACTCGAAACGGCTTATCCCCAGGCTATCCTTCCCAAATTACTCCATAATAACCAACGGTTGTCAAAGTACAGGACAGTATAGGGGAAAAAAGCATCTTGGCGAGGCAGGTGTTGTCTCGGCTCCGAGACCTGGCGGAAGACCCGAGAAGCCGACTTCCGTCTTCCACCTTCCACTTGGGCGGCGTGTGGATAAACATGTGGTGGTACGAGTCCCGCTGAGTACGCGACATACGGAATTGTACAAATTGCTCGGGAGGGTGGGTGGAGTTGTGCAGGCTAATGCAGACTAGCGCCGCTAGCCGACCGATGAGCTAAGCTCACCAAGCTTTGATTGGTAATTGGTGATTGGTGCCTTCGCCTGAAGAGTCACTGTCACTACTTACTGGATAAAGTAAGATGGTCGATGGATGGATATCGAGAGTTTTCTCTCCACCTCCCGCCGTCGGGGAGAAGGTCTTGTTTTAAACCCGTCCCCAGACCGGACAAGCACCCTTACCATACCCGTACGCGTACCCATACCCTTTACTGGTCTCTCTGGTATACCTGCCCGTCCCTCTCATAAAGTACTCGAGTACTCGAGTACTCGAGTAGCTAGCTCTTCCAAAGAGGCTCGGCCCCTTGGACTTTCATAATATCTCGATAATTCCCGTTCCCGTTCCCGAGCCAATTCTGGCACCCCTTCTCTCCTTAAGTCCTCCTTCTCTCTGGCCAAATCGTCCCTCTCGTCGTCTTGTCTACATGTACGCGCACGAGAAGTACAAGTGCCGACTAGTCTCATCAACCTTCCACCGACCCCTCAGATTTGGTTGCACGAAACCTACACCGGCTTCGAACCACTAAAAAAAGATAATCGCGACACGGACACGGCCAATACAGGCGCAGTCTGCAGAGGAACCACCGCAAACTCAACTACCTTTCTGCTGAGCAGCTGAGCAGCTCCATCAATTCACCCCATCAACGCAGGGTCGAAAACTCGCCCTCCCGCCGCCACCATGGCTGCAGACCCAGAACCAGAGAAATCGCAAACTCACGGTACAGATTCGCCTCCCGCAGCTTCAAGCCATGGCGATTCCACCGACGATTGGATACGGCAAGAGGAAAAGGGGGCAGCGAAAGTAGCGCGGACACCCGAAGAGGAGAATGCCGCCGTGCTGGCAAAGCTTGATACCCATATTGTGACGGTCGCTCCCAAGGATCAGGATGTTTACGCACACCTCCCACCAGCCGAGGCACGGATATTGAGAAAGCAGGTCGAAATCCCGGTCGTCAAGAGCGGGATAAAAGCGTTGTATCGGTACGCAACGCTCAACGACTATTTGATCATTGCTGTCAGTGCGATATGCGCTATTGCAGCCGGTGCGGCGCTACCCCTCATGACAGTGGTCTTCGGAAACTTAGCGGGCGAGTTCAATGGCTACTTCGCAGGAACCATCACGCGCGCGGCCTTCAGCGACACCATCTCCAATATGGTCCTGTACTTCGTGTACATTGGAATTGCCGAGTTTGTCACCATCTACATCTCAACGGTAGGTTTTATCTATACCGGAGAACACATCAGTGGAAAGATTCGATGGCATTATCTCGAAGCGTGCATGAGGCAAAACATTGGTTTTTTCGACAAACTCGGTTCCGGCGAAATCACCACGAGAATCACCGCAGACACAAACTTGGTCCAGGATGGTATTTCAGAGAAAGTTGGCTTGACCTTGAATGCTCTGGCAACCTTCTTCACAGCCTTTGTGATTGGTTTCATCAAATCATGGAAGTTGACGCTCATTCTGTCTTCTACCGTACTGGCAATCACAGTTGTCATGGGCAGTGGCTCTAGATTCATCGTCAAGTACAGTAAACAATCTCTCGAATCGTACGCTCTTGGTGGCTCCATCGCCGAGGAAGTTATCTCATCAATTAGAAATGCCGTGGCTTTTGGTACCCAGGACAAATTGGCTCGACAATATGATCGCCATTTGGCAACGGCCGAGAAATATGGATATAAGGTGAAGTTTGCACTCGCGATCATGGTGGGTGGAATGTTTATGTTGATCTATCTAAACTATGGCTTGGCGTTCTGGCAGGGAAGCAGATTCCTAGTGGTGAACGAAATTGGCTTAAGCGCGATTCTGACCATTTTGATGTCTATTATGATTGGAGCCTTTGCCCTCGGAAATGTTGCTCCCAATGTCCAGGCTTTCACTACATCGATTTCAGCAGCCGTCAAGATTTTCAACACCATCGATCGTGTCTCTCCGCTAGATCCCTCATCGGATGCGGGAGAAACCATTGAAAACGTCCAAGGTACGATCGAATTGAAGAACATCAAACACATCTACCCATCTAGACCGGAGGTTGTTGTCATGCAAGATGTCAGTCTTCTCATCCCTGCCGGCAAGAAAACGGCATTGGTTGGTGCATCGGGATCCGGGAAAAGTACGATTGTTGGTCTTGTTGAACGGTTTTATGATCCAGTAGGAGGAAACGTATATTTGGATGGCCGTGATGTCAGCACGTTGAACCTGCGTTGGTTGAGACAGCAAATTTCGTTGGTCAGCCAGGAGCCAACTCTTTTTGGCACAACCATCTACGAAAACATTCGTCACGGCCTCATCGGAACAAAATTTGAGCATGAAAAGCCAGAAAAACAACGGGAACTTGTTATAGAGGCTGCTAAGATGGCCAACGCCCATGATTTCATCTCAGGATTACCAGAGGGGTATGAAACCAATGTTGGAGAACGCGGCTTTCTCCTTTCTGGTGGTCAGAAGCAGCGTATCGCGATTGCTAGAGCAATGGTCAGTGATCCTAAAATTCTTCTTCTTGATGAAGCGACATCTGCCCTTGACACCAAATCCGAAGGGGTAGTCCAGGCAGCCTTGGAAGTTGCTGCTGCTGGAAGAACCACCATCACCATCGCCCACCGGCTCTCGACAATCAGAGATGCCGATAATATTGTAGTTATGACCCAAGGACGCATTGTAGAACAGGGAACTCATAATGATCTTTTGGCTTTGCAAGGTTCATACTTCAATTTGATTGAGGCCCAAAAAATCGCCCAGAGTGAGGACTTGAGCTCAGACGAAGCAGGATCGGAAGCTTTGGACGCCAAATACGAAGAGCTTGTTCGACATCAATCCACCAAGAGCGTTCAATATATTGAGGACCCGGATGACAAGAACATTGCCAAAAAGCTAGACCGAACTCAAAGTGCACAATCTAAATCATCTTTGGCTCTCCAGGGAAGAACCACAACAGAAGACAAAGAAGATTCGTTATGGACATTAATCAAACTTATCGCATCTTTCA
Source organism: Hymenoscyphus occultus (assembly GCA_900536445.1). NCBI lineage: Eukaryota > Fungi > Ascomycota > Leotiomycetes > Helotiales > Helotiaceae > Hymenoscyphus > Hymenoscyphus occultus. The sequence continues at coordinate 23,434 of UNPT01000123.1, read as the reverse complement.
ACCAAACTGAGTTGACCTGGATGTTGGTGGGATTATTTTTCTCAATCATCTGTGGTGGAGGAAACCCTGTTCAAGCCGTCTTCTTCGCTAAGGAAATCATATCTCTTTCGACCCCTCTAGTATCACCAAGAACCGGAGCGCCGATCCCAGGCGCTGTCTCACAAATACGCTCAGATGTCAACTTTTGGTCTTTGATGTATCTTATGTTAGCAATCGTTCAGTTTATCGCCTTCTGTGGACAGGGTATCGCATTTGCATATTGTTCCGAGAAACTTATCCACCGTGTTAGAGACAGAGCTTTTAGGACGATGCTTCGCCAAGATATCGAGTACTTCGATAGAGATGAGAATACTGCTGGTGCTCTCACTTCGTTTTTGAGTACTCAAACAACACATGTCGCTGGACTTTCCGGTGTAACTCTCGGCACGCTCTTGACAGTTATCACGACCCTCGTTGCAGCCATCGCTATAAGTACTGCCATTGCCTGGAAGCTTGCCCTGGTTTGCATTTCCACGATTCCAGTACTACTCGGGTGCGGATTTTTCAGGTTCTGGCTTCTAGCTAAATTTCAACAAAATGCAAAGAAAGCGTACGAGAACAGTGCGAGTTTTGCCTGTGAAGCGACGAGTGCTATCCGAACTGTCGCTTCCTTGACGAGGGAGCAGGATGTTCTCAAACAATATGTCGACTCTTTGGATGCTCAAGCGAAGAAGAGTTTGAGATCTGTTCTCCAGTCATCTTTGTTATATGCTGCTTCACAGTCATTGATGTTTGCTTGTGTGGCTCTTGGATTTTGGTAAGTAATTGCGAAATACACATCACAACCGAGTATACTAATGAGAGATAGGTATGGTGGTAATCGTATCGCCGATTACGAGTACTCCATGTTCCAGTTTTTCGTCTGCTTCTCAGCTGTTATCTTTGGCGCCCAGTCCGCTGGTACCATTTTCTCCTTTGCACGTAAGTTAACTCCGAGTATAAAGTTATATCAGAACGATTTCTAATAATAGATAGCGGACATGGGCAAAGCTAAGCAAGCTGCACAAGAGCTCAAAGTTCTCTTTGACCGACAACCGAAAATCGATACTTGGTCCACTGACGGAGACCGTCTGGAGCACGCCGAAGGTCATATTGAGTTCCGTGATGTCCACTTCCGATACCCAACACGCCCGGAGCAACCTGTCTTACGTGGTCTTAACCTTTCTGTTGCCCCTGGTCAATATATCGCTCTTGTAGGAGCTTCTGGATGTGGAAAGTCTACAACAATCGCTCTCCTGGAGCGATTCTATGATCCTTTAGTCGGAGGAATTTACCTGGATGGAAAGGAGATATCAAGCTTGAATATCAACGACTACCGCTCCCATATCGCTCTCGTATCTCAAGAACCTACGTTGTATCAAGGTACAATTCGGGAGAATGTTCTCTTGGGGGCCGATCGTCAAGATGTTCCAGATTCGGAGATTGAGCACGCATGTCGGGAAGCCAACATCTACGATTTCATCATGTCTCTTCCAGATGGATTTGGAACCGTGGTCGGGTCAAAGGGATCTATGCTTTCAGGTGGCCAAAAACAACGTGTGGCTATTGCGCGTGCTCTGTTACGTGATCCCAAGGTTCTACTGCTTGACGAAGCCACATCAGCACTGGATTCTGAGTCAGAACACGTTGTTCAAGCTGCGCTCGACAAGGCCGCCAAAGGTCGAACAACGATCGCCGTCGCTCATCGTCTGAGTACCATCCAGAAGGCAGACATTATCTATGTCTTCGACCTGGGAAGAATCGTCGAGCACGGCACGCATGCGGAGCTCATGAAGAAGGGAGGGAGATACTCCGAGTTGGTCAACCTACAGAATCTCGGGAAGACCGGATAAGAGACGATGGTCTTACCAAAAAAGAGTAGATTCTCTTTGACACTTTACATTTCTCTTCTCTTCTTGTTCATTTTTTTTTCCTTATTCGCTTTACTGTTTTAATCTTAGTTTTTTATTAGTCTTTTTTATAGAGATGGATGCATGGCGACGGCGTTGGATGTGTTTCTTGTCTTTCTCTTTCTCTTGAAGGGAAATGACATACCCGCATGCGGGAGAAATCCTCTTACTTGATACCTACAGTACAGTACTTTAAAGAAGTACTTTCTGATGTAGCTCTTTTTCTTCTTCTTTCTTTTTTATATTTAGATACATTGAGCGGATATTTTGGGAGCTGGATTTGATCGAATTGATCGGATTTCCTCTTGTGGTGGAATTTTTCAAGAGGGGATATGGGGGAACGGGTGGTCTGAAGGGATGTGGATGTGGATTTGAAGGTTGAGAGAAAGGGAGGGAGGGATATACATGGTATTACGAATACGTGGTAGAAAAGTAATAGAGAGCAATCCTGACTTTTATGAGGTGTTTATTTTGCAACTATTCTTCTTTGTGTGTGAGTGTGTGAGATGATGTTTGTTGTTAGTGGCACTGGGTCACGGGAATACCTCGGTACTGATGCGATTGCTTTGCGTGGATTGGGTGTGTATGCTTGTTTTTTTGCGGGGGGATACTGGATACTTTGATTTGTAGATGTCGTGGTAGTGGTAGTGGTGAGTTGAGTTGAGTTGGGGTTTTGTGGACGGATGGGTGTTTTGGGTGGCCAGGGTGGGTTTTGATATTCTGGGAAGGGAGGGAGGAAGGGGGAGGGGGGAGGTGGGGAAAGGGGATTGTGGTACTTATTGTAAGTCTTTCTGGTATGTGTATGTGTATTGGTGTCTTGATAACGTAGTCGTTCTCTGTGCGGTCGTTGTATTGGATTTGTAATATCATCTTTGCAATTTTTGATTCGATATCTACCCGCTTTAAACGCCACTGCTATATAATATACAACCATCGCACATATTCATACACCTCCTCCCTCTGCACCTCTACACATCTACCAAAAGACACAGATACATTCAACATTCAACATCACAGTACCTTACTCGTAAACATTCAGCCAATATAATATGAAATACTACATCTATCGTACAGTAAGTCTTACTAATCTTTTTATTAGTTTATGAATCCTAAGCTTTTTCTATCTTTGTGTTCTTACTGTAGTAAGTATTGTTTATTGTTTATTGTTTACTCCTTTTTTTTAGGGGGTTGTGGGGGGGGTATGGGATATGGGGGTTGGGATATGATTTGTGGGAGAGGATGTATGTTGATACTGGGTACTTGGGTAGTGAGGTGGTTGGGGATTGGTGGGAGAGGATATATAGGTGCGTTGGTAGATAGGGTTGATAGTTGCTGGAGTGGGTGGGGTTATGTAAAATAGTATGTAGAAATTTGAGCTTGTGACTTAATCTTCCTCTTTTCTTTTCAAGATAGAATTACTAGCTCTGCTTAATCGAGCTTAGCTAGGTTATACGTGCTATTGCTTATACCGAGTATGTTTACTCGGTACTCGTATAGGCTATAGCGATAAAAACATTAATACGCCCCGTAGTACGTTAATACTAATTGTAACTTTTGTCACTTGTAGCAACTAGCTGGGTTGGTGCTCTGGGTACTTGCTGTTAGAGAAGATATGAGGGAGCTGGGACGGAAGTTCCTTGTGAAGTTGCCGTGGAAATTTTAGTGTAATGTTTTTGACCGGGGCGTTAGTTTTGGGGGGTGAATGCTGTGCCTGTGTTTTTGAGTGTAAGGCTTGATCTGCAGCGTTGAGAGTCGTTGTGAGGTGAAGTGGAGCAGCAAAAGGTGGCTGGATTGTGATCTGGCTTTCTTACTACAGTATGATGAGTCGTTGATATTGAAAGTTTCTTTGGTCGAGATGTTCTAGCTTTTATCCTCGCTTATTATATCCCCCCAACGCTAAATATATATATTTCGATTTTTAGGTTCGGAGTTTCCTAATTAAGCGATAATCTCCGCGAACAAACAATTTTATTTAAGTATAATGGTATTAAAAATTCAAATTAAGGAGAAACGTTTGAAAACAAGAGAGGACTAACTAATCCGAGTCCCCGCTGTTACTTAGCGCTCGGAAACTGGAATTCCATTCTATTCTATACCCCCCCCCTCTAGAATATTCTATTCTATACCCCCTATTCTACTAGAATTCTATAGAAACGAATTACATAACTCGTAGAAAAGTCTATCCGCTCCGTAGACTCATAGGAAGTCTAGATTCCAGTAAATAGTATTGTAGCGAGAAGGTTAGGTAAATTATATATACCTTTAGTATTAGTGTATAGATTCTAAAGCAATTAAGCAACAAAGAGATTAACCTGCTCGATATCTATAGCGGAACAAGGTTATTTTAGTATAGGTCTATAAGTAATTATTATTCGCTCCTCTTAAATTTAGTACTATTCTCTAATTAGTTAGAATATCCCCTAGAATTCTATTTTCTATAGAATTCTAGAGCCTTTTTAATAGAATATTCCATTCTATTTACAAGGTACTCTAGAAGGAATATTCTATTTAATTCCACGTAGAATTCCATAGAATAGGTTCCATTTGCTGAGCGCTGCTGTCACTTAAGTCCATCGCTTTATTAACATTATCAGACTACCTATTGTCCCCCTTTATTGCAGTGGTATCGCCGGTATAATTATGCTACGGATCAAAACACTCGCTATACACCTAGTATTATAGACTGTATACTATTTCCTTATTACCTTAACATAGAAGTACAATTATTTTACTGTTTTTAGATATAGAATATCCAGATAAATCATCTGATTTACGTTGTATATCGACTTTGAATACAAATCAACTTCAATAGTTATTTTCAACCTTAATTTGAGTAAATTTCGAGTAATCAGAGCCATGCCATACGTATACGATTATGCGAGTCTTTATATCCCCTCGACACTGCATATGTACATTTCGATTTTTGAGTTTGCGATTTCCTATTTAAGCGGTCGGAGAGGTCGGAATTGTGCCTAGGCGCGCTACGGGGCTTGGCCCGACTAGCTCCGCACCAATTAGACTATACTATTGTTGGTTACCAAGACTTAAAGTGGGCATCGCCAACTTAAAAATCGAAATGTACATATGCAGTGTCGAGGGGATAGACATTGAAATAACCGCAAGAGTCAAGCCTAAAAGTGGGTATCGCAAACCTACAAATCGAAATGTAGATGTTAAGTGTTGAGGGGATATGGGCCCTTTCTTAATTAAATACTTAGTATCACAAAAAGTTGAGAATACTTAAATGATTCTATTATCCTGTTATAGGCAAAGCAACGAGAATCATTGTCTATAACCCATACTCATCTCACTTAAAGTCTCTTGACGAAATCCTCAACGTTTCTATTGTTTTCCAAAGAATAATCGGTCACGATATGTGCTATGGTAACCCTTAAATCCACCCTTTAATCAATTAGACTATTGTAACCGTAATACTATAGAATTGAGGGTTACTATTATAGCAGTTACCAATATAATAATCTATTCTATAATGTGTCTTTTTTGTGTCTTAGGAGGGTATAGCACGAGTAGGGTAGTAGGTATAGAATAAGGAATAGAATATAGGCTATCAACACTATAACAACAGCTAATTTATATGAAGGACTGTGCTCCCTGGCCCTCCTTACTTTCCTAGTACCCTAATTTATCTACTCTTGATTGATATAGTCGTTGCCGACCTGGCCATGTCGCAAAAAGGACGTGGTGATACGAGAGTTGGTGCCGGACGTAAAGCAAAGGCAAAATAATCGTATTTGGGAATAGCTTTACTTTTTGGGTATAGAGGACTTACGAGGAGTTGTTGTTTTATACTTTAATTACTGGGTTGCTTTATTTTCTTTCTAGGCGAGGGGTGTGCTCTAATTAAAAATCGACGCTTTATATTAATTAAAGTAACGAGTATTTCGGAAATCAAAAATTGATTAATTAGTAGGAGAATTCTATCATATGGTCTAATTAACGAATTACCTATGGTATTGATCAAATAGTCGATTTGAGGGTTACTATAGCATAGATATCATCCCTCGTATTTACCAATCATCTCAGAAATGAGGTGAATTGATTGTAGTTGGAAAGTTTGGGACGATTTATTGGAGTTTACTTTTGCTTCTATTGTGCTTGTTTTTGGGGAGTTGTCGTTGAAACCTAGGTACGTATTGAATTACGATCACGTGACTTTCTTCGAGCTTAGCCCCTTTTGTCTTTCTTTGGGCACCGGTGAGACCTCGGGTGAAGTGAGTGGAGAGAGGCACCCATAGATAGAAAATCTGGGGAGAAGAAGAGGTCATTATAATCTTGATAAGAAGGCTTTACAAGTAAACTATGTTCTATAGAAGACTACCCTTATTTAGAAAAAGATTCGTAAATCATGAACCCACAACCATTTCCCTCATCGCTTCCACCGCCGTAAAACAGTTTGTTTTCACGCAAGAATATGAACCAAAACCAGTAAACAATAGCATCCCGATCCTCGTATTCCCTATATTCCTCCTATCATCCATTCGATTCAGTCAATACACACTTCCTCCTTTCAAGACTCCAAAAGCTTTTCTCGTCGAGATTTAGATACTTACTATCCGGGTTCCCAAAACCTGGTACTAGAAATATTAGCAAAGGTGAAATATGTCATTTTGGTCTCAGCTTACCATTATTACTGAAGTCAACATTTCATTCATCGACACTTAGTTTCTCTGAGATTGGCGAAAGGGCCTGACTCGGAGGGTTCGAATTTGGTTGTTCCTCAAACCCAAGAACTTCCACAACTTGCCCGAGAAGTTCTCGTCTCAGTTCGGAAAGTTCTTTTAGACGTCCCAGCGAAGAAATTCCATACGACGGTGCATACCAACCATCGACAACCACCTCAGCAGCCTTGACCCCGGACCAATTCTTGAATTCCGTGTCTGAAACTGTCCGATGACTAAATTCGATTTTCAGCTGATCCGTAAAACGTTCGACCAGCAACCAATGAACAATGTCCTCAAAGTGTCTTGCAGATTCCAACGCGTTGTAGAGTTTTCCATCACGCATGAATGAAACCTTTGCACCAGCTCTCACAAGATATTTAACAGAATCCAGCCGGCCACTTACACATGTTGAAATCAGAGGCGTGCCATGAAAATCCCCTCTGAGCTCCAAGTCTGCTCCTGCCTTGATCAAAAGTTCCAGAAGATCGATTCGCCCACTTCTACTTGCAATACTGAGTGGGTGCATTTGTGCAGATTCCCTTGATTTCCCATCATATTCTTTATCAACTGCAATCATGGAGCGCGGTAGACATTTGATCAGTAGCTTAAGCTTACTGATAGGATATTCCATGCAAGACTGATCCCGCAATATGTCCATACAGCACCCAAAATCCAACCGCAGGTTGCACAGCAAGGGTAGGAAATTAGCACGATTTCCTCATTGACTTTCAATCAGAGCCCTCTCAATGGGATTGGAAATATGATGCTAGGTCTGTCATACGGATCAAGGCCTTGATAAAACAAGTACGAAAACTTGCTAGGGCTGGAACTTGCTGCGTGAAGGAGGTTGCGGCCAGTTGACAAAAGGCACCGCAAGCTGCTCGCGTCAAAGAGAGACACAATATTGAACGAAGAGGGTACTTTGCTTTCTAGTGCAATGGAAAATGCGGTTCGTCCGTCGCGCGTGCTCGCGAACGGATTGGATCCATATTGAACGAGAAGCTTGAAAATATCCAGCAATCCATATATTGCGGCAAGGTGCAAAGGTGTCTGAAGAGTATGATCCACGGAATTTGCTTTCGCACCGTGTTCCAGAAGAATCTTGGTAACATCAAAGCTTCCGACAAATACAGCCAAGTGCAAGGCTGTCCCGCCAAAGTTGCTAGTGGTGAAGAACTTCGTTGGGCGACCAGAAAGCACCCATTCCCATTTGAGTTTCCGTGGATTAATGTAAAGATCTATCACTGATACAGCACTTCGTACTTGGTCAAGAGGATGTGACTGGAGTTCTTTGGGGATCTGAGAATAACGTTGCGTGTTCTCTGCTTGATCAAGGCATAAGTTCGATGGAGTGTCTTCGTACAACTGTTGCTCGAGTATAAGTTTTATCGCTTCCAAATTTTCGCACGCTACTGCAACATGCAAGGGGCTAACGGGACCCTGAAATACCGGGAAACCTGCTTTGCGATCTTCTTCTAGGAGTAGCGATAAGATGTCCTTTGGCAATTCCTCGCGGCAAGCAAGGTGCACTGCAGAGTAACCCAGCCATGAACGTTGTCCAGCCAAATTCCTGCGATAGTAAGTACAAGTTTGACCTGAAGTCAGCGCTCCTTCTTTTATCAGATAGCGGGAAATATCATATTCTTTCAAAGCAAGAGCACAGAGGACAGGACTGAATCCCCTGCAAGCTCGAAATTTCCTATTGAAGTCAACACCAGCCTTGACGATACTCTTGCATGAGTCTAAATCGCCTCTTATTATGGCGATCTCAAGAGATTCGGACAAATATCGACTGAATACATCGTTATTGAGCCTTTGGGGCAGTCCAGTATTAGCTATATGAGCGGCTTCGTCTTCTGTAAAGGTTCCAAATTAGTCGTATTTCATTAGGCCAGTGAAGTTCAATTGTCAGAAATCTTTCAACGAGGCAAGACACAACAACAAGAGAAATGAATATTTTTACCTTCCATTCGTCGTTCTCCTATGATCTTGGCTATTTCGATGTATCCTTGACTTAGCGCATGCATCTCTGGTGTTAACCCATTTGAGTCGGCACTCAATCCACAATGGTGGCTCAATAGAGTCTCAACAGTCTTACGATGCCCAAATTTTGCAGCTATATGAATTGGGCGCAAACCAGACGATGAAATAACTTCGATGTTAGCCCCCGCAGCTAACAATTGCTCCACGTTGAGATAATTGTCAAACCTAGCCGCAAGATGCAGGGCAGACTCGCCGAAGGTACTGAAGGAATTTATGTTTTCCCAGAACTCTTTTTCCAGAGCAATTTGCAAGCACATTGGCACCTTACAAGCAGCCAAATGAAGCACATTGCAACCGCCGATGTCTACATTATTGTGGGACACAATTCCTAAACTTCCCCATTGAATGCTCAGCCCCTCGAATTCCAGTAGAACAGGGTATCCTTCGCCAAAACATGCGTAGTGCACCGCCAGGCAGCCATAGTCATCCTTCACACTAAAATCAACACCTTCGCCAAGCAGCCATTTGACAAGGTGCAATTTTCCGTGTTGAGATGCCAGCATCAAAGGAGTCATCTTTGGAGTGGTTGACGTTGAAACATCGATATTTGCGCCCATGTCCTGAAGCGCTTTGAGATGAAGATCTGTAGCCGAAGATCCCTGCAAGCATACGACATGGGGAAGATAATACCCTCCTGAGTCGCAAGAGTTGATTTTCTTGGATTTTGCCAGTATCTTTTGGTACAAATCGATTCCTATTCCTAAGTAGCTCGCAAGAATAACAGGGGACCATTTATTTGGTTCTGCGACCACATCCACATCAACATCCTTCGACAGCAGTACTGCAGTAAGTCTGCTAGATTTAATCGCGATTGCGATATAGATTAGAGGCTGCAAGTTGCATCTGGGGTTGTCGTACCAATGATGTAGCTCATTCAATGATTCAACATTTGTTGTGCTTTCAACAATGCAGATTAAGATCTTCTCGAAGGAATCATAAGATATGATTGGGGGACGGTACGCTCTAAGTAGGATTCGTAGAGATGACTCGCCACTTGTGTTACATGTGGTCAAAGTGGCTTCTCTACGTTTCAGCAATTGCACAAAATCTGTTCTTGTATGCCGCCATTCCTTTTCTGAAAGCGCTAAAGCGTAATACAGTGGCATGTTGCCATCTTTGTTCGGCAAGGATATTGCCTCCTCAGTTGCCAGCAATTCAATCACTTCTAGATCACTAGAAATCTCCTCACGAAGAAGCCTGCATGTAATCAGCACCCAATTCCCTTAAAAACCGGAGGATTGAGAGAACGTCAACTAGTCGACACCGCGAATTATGTCAACTACATACAAGGACTAGAAAAGAGATGCCTATTTATCACTTGCCTATGAAGTGGGGTCTCCCCGTCATTGGTAGTTAGTTGTATTGGGGCTCACGTCGTTATCGATCAGAAACTGCACAACAGTCGGATCTATATCTTGAGGAATGAAGTGTAGAGCTGTTTTACCATCGGCAGTCCTTTCTTGTAATGAAAGCCCATTGTCTCGAAGTAATCTCAGGAGGTCTATGGAGCCCATCCTAGCCATATGGTGGACAAGACTCATACCAAGCGGACATTTCTCGGACAAATCTGAATGCTGAGGAATTAGAATCTCCAAAGCACCTGGATAAGTACGTCAGCTTGCTCCACTATGTAACACACCTTGGAGCTTGTGTCTTCTTAAACTTTGGACCAAAGACAATAAAGCATCGTCTTTTATCGCCTTTTCCTTTTTCCATATAACCCCAACTTCCCTGAATAATGGAAAGTGTTGTCGGAGAAGATTCAGTGGAAAGATTCGGTCGAGAATATTTGTTGCAGACCTCCTGAAACAATCTGCGATTGTGTGCTTTACTTATAGCTCGCCTCAAATGCACAAGTCGAGAAAAAGGGAGAAAAGCTTGGCTCACCTATGTTTTCGTGCTTCACCGGGTAGAATAATGGAATGAATCCCTCCTCGTCTCGTCGCGAGTCGCCAAAGATTGACGCAGCTGCTCATCTCGATTCAAAAACAGCTTAAGTGTAGCTTAGCTATCATCCTCAACAGCTACATGCCAAGGTGTACGTCCACGTTTGTTAACAGCAGTGAGGCTTGAACCATTATCAAGTAGAGCAGATGCGCACTCATTATACCTACTATCGCCACTTGCTGCCACATGTAGAGGCGTGTTCCTTTGATTATTAGCAGCGTCCACTTTCGCCCCCAAGGATATTGAAAGTTTAATCGCATTTGAAGACTCCCAATAAACCGCTTCGTGAAGTGGCGTTTCCTCAAGACATCCGTGTGTAAACGAAGCATTTAATGGGGAGTCACGCAACAATAATTCCATCGTGCTGGTCTGATCGTATTTGATAGCGCGGAGAAACTTTGCCTGCAGCTCCTCTTGTGGAAGTTCAAGGAAGCTGTCATTGTCCAGCCCGATTTGAGGCGACCCAGAGAAGGTCTTGAACTGCGAAGCGATATCCAGAAGTGCATGTTTGATTTCATCTTCTTGTTTGTTTTGCTCAAACTTTTTGACAAGCATTTCAATAAGCTTCAGATATGCATCTTTGTCGTCACTGAAAGCGTGATTGTCATCTTCCACAAGCTGCTTGAAAGTGACCGAAAGATCCCTGTCAAGCTTGGCACCCGCTTCAATAATTAATGTCAATGGATGGTTGGAGCCATCAGTCGTTCTGGTGTGAAGAGCTAGCTTGACACATGAAAATTCTTGGCCATGCGAGTCCTTGTAGGGCTTGTTGAAATCGGCGCCTTTATCCACAAGTAGCCGCAAAGTCTTTGTTCTTGTATAGATCTCATAGTGCCCTTCAGAATGAATTGTGAGCCATTTCGAATTTACGAAGAATTCTGACAATATATCGATTCCCTGAACGGTAAGGATTCAAGTCAGTGGACCTGATTCAGACATATTTCATGACTAGAGAAAAGAAGGAACACATTATCGCACACATCTAGATCATTGTATTGAGTAATTCTACGAAAATCCAGACGAGCACCTAAGGAAAAGGGACAATAGAAGTTGACGTACCATTAGTGCACAGTGCAGCGGCGTACTGAGGTCGCTTAATTGGTTGATCTGGCAGTAAGACGATTAAAGCCACTGGCACAACTCATATGCGCCCATCGCAGCCGCAATATGAAGTGGCTCTACCCCTTCAGTAAGCACATAGGCTGTGGCTACGTAAAAGATCCAACGTCGTTCGGCTTCGCCTATTGCAAAGCCTGAGCTATGTATAAAAAGATAATCTCAAGCCCAAGATAGGAAACATAGTGTCTTTGACGAGTTGAATAGCTCTTGTACCAGTGCAAGCATTTGTTTATCCGTCCAATCGCTCTTCGCATATGTGAACCAGTAACGAACAGCGTGTATTCTGAATGGGTGTTCCTTTTGTTGGAGGCACCATTCATCAAAATCTTCTATGACATCAGATTGAAAACGATCTAACATGACATACGCAAGACATGTCTTTGCTAGTGATGCGTGAACTTTAGTTCTATTCTGAGAGTACTGGGTATAGGGAGAGTTGGGATCGATAGAGGTGAGAAACTCTTTAACGGTGAAATGAGACAGCTCAAATCCTTCGAGCTTGTGATTGACTTGAACTAGACTGCTGCAGTGAGAAAGAATCGTCTCTTCATCGTAAAAAGCCTCTTTATCAAGACTCTTATCTCCTGGCCGTATTGAAATGGCCTCGCAAAGTTCATTGAGGGACAAGGTTCCACCTTCACTTGAGACAACCCAGTTCAAGATGGTCTGGACCATCTTTTGTACACCATGACCCCTTTGATTTACTCCATCAAGGATTCTCTCGTACGTTCCGTAAAGCGTTGGTGGTAACATTGTCAGCGCTTTTCGCTTTTCAGCGTCGGTTGGAAGTTCACATAGGAAATCAATTTGGCAAGACACCCAACGAAACCTTCCAGAGAGGTCCGAATTAGTAAAACACATCTAAGATGTAATTTTTCATAGCTTTTACAGACGCCACAAAGAAACAATCAAACGAAGCCACACATTATTTAAATCGTAAAAACACAAAAGTGAGAAAAGAATCAAAACTTACATTCCAACAGCTCGCTCAACCAAGGTCTTCATAATATGCTCTTTCAGCTCAGTACTTCTGATGTGTAGTCTTCCACTCCCTGCTCCTTTTCGTGCTTCTAACTCGGCAGCTACATAAAGCTGCAGGTCTTTGCTTTGCGCAGAGATTTCAAGATATGTGAAGTCTTTCTCAAGGACTTCACGAATTCCGAGGTCTTCTCGGCTGAGAACCAAGAGACGAACATTGCTCTGATGACTGGATACAAGCTTGTTGAGTGATTCGATTATTGTGATAGTGTCTGTTCCGCATTCGTCGAGACCGTCTACGATTACCGACACTTCTTCGAAATGTTTGGACATCTCTAAAATCGTTGTTATAAGCTGGGAAATGTCTGAGAGAAGAGAAGCCCTGTCTTCGGGATGGCAGGTTTTGTACAGCCTCTGGAGTGATGCGAATGCTTCCTCAGCTTGCCGTCCAAGTTGCGCAGCTAGAGAGCCAATAATGTGTATAGGCTTTTGCTTTTCAGGGTCTCTGTAATCACAATAGAAGTAGGCGACAGCTTGGTTACAGCCGCTATTGTCCATAGCCTCTTCAATCAACGAGGCTGCGAGAACAGTTTTCCCACCACCAGCAACCCCTGAGAGCCATAACTTTGAGTTGCGAATTCGAAGCCAACTCCGAAATATTTCTCCCTCAGTCACCCATAAACCTGTCAAGGGGTGGCGGAGTTTTAAGTTCGCTTGATGATTCAAAGTCGAATCAACCTTGCCAAAGTAGTCCAGGATTTCTTTTCGCTCTTTCCCAAGGGATATATGTGTTTCCATGGCCCATCTTGACTTCAGCTGACTCCTCAAGTCGCTAAGATCTTCAACCATTTTGTTGTATCGCGATAAGGCTTGGAACACTGCCGACAAAGTATCGGCAGAAAGTGCAATATTGACAGTTGATTTGTGTCGTTCAACATCGACAATCAAATCTCTCGTTTCGGCCATAGAAAATGGCCATTTGAGCTTTTTGATCAGGCTTTCTCCAAACCTGTGACCAGGAGCAGCTGGATCTCTCGATTCTAGTTTCTTTTCAACTTTCATAAGTGTTTCGCGGCAAGCATTGATATGATGAAGTCAAAAATTGGTTTCTGATGTCGTATCCCTTTGAAGCTCTCCTATAAACAAGGCAAGGCTATGTAAAAGCCCAGACAAAGCTCCTATTTCGGATGCCAGTTGAGCTATCTCTTTCTCGGAATTCTTGACGGCTCTGATATAGCGATATGTTCGAGTATATACAGTGTCTGCTATAGTGACAAGCCCAGCAATGCTGCCGGCAACTGACAGCTGGTCTGAAATTTCGAGGTCAACGTGTTGTGTCCGAATTCTCGCTATGATTCCCAGCCTTGTGCAATATGACTACTGGATGGGCAGAAATACAAGCACCGATGAAAGCCTCGTATTATTGCGTCGAAATCGAGTTCTCTAACGGTCAATTAGGACTGAGGGTTCTCGTGGGATGGTAATCGATGTAGTCTGTTTTGTGTTCTGTTGACAGAAAAGAGGAGCGAGGAAATGATAGTTCCTCGGTGCATAGGACTTAGGCCAACAGCTGCCACCAAATGGGTCTCGCTGAGAACCAGCTGCAGGCGCTGCAATATCATGCTGCCTCCCGCGTCCCACAAGCACAATCTCATGGGCGCTTAAATCGTAAGATCTTGAATAGTAAACTGCCCGTTGATCTCCTGAGGCTTAAGGTCCCAAACCATGATGGAAGGTTACCGATTCTTGAAAGGCTATCCCACGCATGGAAGGGTTTTTGCGTGGTATACTGGAGGTATTGATTTCGAAGCTGATGATGTTGCACTGCTGGTTTCTCTAGGTGTGTTAAAACAGCGGAGCGAACTTGCGTGATATGGTGTCACGTCACCCCTACGTTTGCCCTGCCATTCCAAAAACGGGCCGATATTCAATAGATACTCGTTCATAAATTACTCGTAGTCGGAAGTCCCTAGCTACTACACTCAAACGAGTCACCATGGTAGCTATTGTCACGTGACATATCCCAACCGAACATAAGGGGTATTGATTCAGGAAACTTTCTACAAGCCGAATCCAGCGAATAATATCACCAAACATCACGCAACCTCCCCGCCCCCATCAATCCCCACTACTTCCACTCACCATATATACAAACAAAACCAAATCGCCAACGTCAAAGGGAATCTATTGGACAGGGACTCGAAGGTCACAAAGTATGTATTCAAGCGAGTAAGAAACCACTCTGGACCACTTTGAAGAAATTATTATGCTAGGACCCCTGAAACAATTAAATCAATCGTCATAGATCATATACATCAACGAATATATACTGATTTCAATTATCCAAAATTGCTCGTATGACTATTTTCGTTGTATAAGGCTTTTAGGATAATATTATTCTAACCTTGGTGTATTCAGAGTAATGACCGCATATGTTGAAATCTGTCTACTGAGCATGCGCACCATCAACCTTCCCCCACGCACCACCACCGGGAGTGTTGATCTGGATAACCTCACCCTCATTCAACGCCACCACTCCCTTTCCTCCAAGACTAGTCATCTCCATGACCCCTTCCAAATTCCTCTTCCAAACCAAATTCAGCCCCACCGCCCCAGGCTCTCCACCTTCCATCCCATAAGGCTGAAACACCCTCCTCTCACTCAGAATACTGAACCTCATTTTCTCCCTCGCTTCAATCTCTCTGATCGTCCCATCACCCCCGTTCCATTTCCCCTTTCCCCCACTCCCTCGTCTAATACTATACTGCCTCACCAAAACTGCAGTCCTCTTCTCGATAACCTCTGGATCAGTATTCCTGGTGTTAGTTGCATGGACATTAACAGCATTCGCTCCATGCCATCCCGGTCCCGCACCACTTCCACCTCCAATCGCCTCCCCGTAATTCCATCCCTTAGTAACCTCTCCTGTAACACTATCTTTCCCACCCATTCCCCAACCGAAGCTATTCGCACACCCTTGGCTGGCAGCACAAGCTCCAAATGCGCGGAAGATGGTATCTGTAATACGCTGCGAGGCAATGGTAGAGCCGCAGATTGCTACCGAACTGGTGGGATTCAGAATACAGCCTTTGGGGACGATGATTGTGATAGGGTTGAGACAACCTTGATTTAAGGGAATTTCGAGATTGATCAAACACCTCAAAGCGTAAATCACTGCTGAGTGGGTGATGGAAATTGGACAGTTCATGTTTCCAAGTGTTTGGGGCCCGGTGCCTGTGAAATCGAAGATTGCGGTGCCTAGTTTGGCGTCGATAGTAATGGATAGTCTTACGGGCGTACCGTCATCGTAGAAATCTACTGCGGTCAAAGGCTCGGGGTGCCTGACAGCAATTTCTCGCAAATAGTTTTCGATTGCTACTTGAGCATTGCCTTGAATGGCATCCATATATCTATGGACAACAGGGAGTGTAAACTCCGAGCAGAGCTTGTTGAGAAGTAGTATACCACGTTGATTGGCAGAAATCTGAGCTTTTAGATCGGAAAGATTGTCTTCGATGCGTCTTGTAGCACTACACCCCGGAAAGTTTGCAGCAGCATCAAAGACATCTCGGATGTCTTTCTCCATAAGAGTACCACCGCTGACAATTTTCATCGACCGGATATTAACCCCTTCTTCCCAGAGCTCTTTTGAGTCTGGAACCATGGAGGTAATCCCCTTGCCGCCAATATCGGTATGGTGACCCCTGGATGCCACATAAAACACAAGCTGGTTTCCAAAGAAAACAGGAGTGATGACAGTCAGATCAGGCAGATGGGTGCCTCCGCATTCTGGGTGATTTGTCAAAAGTACATCTCCTACCTGAAGCTTTCCATCCCATAACTTATGTTGGTATTGGATTGCAAATTGCATACTTCCGAGATGAATTGGGATGTGAGGAGCATTAGCTACCAGTGAGCCTTCTGTTACAAAGTTTTAGTACAGGCCAAGTATTTCAATGCGAGTCAACTCACCTGGCGAAAATATGGCACAAGAGAAATCCAATCTCTCCTTAATACTAGTACATATGGAAATTCTTTGAAGCGTGTTTCCCATCTGCTCAGCAATTGACATGAAACGATGGCCAAAGACCGAAAGCTGAATAGGGTTAATTGCTGTCGATGTCACTGTCCCAAGCTCGTTGTTTGCTTGTTCTGTGACTCGATCAATGATAACATGATCAGTTGTCAAATAAGCACAAAACAATGGCTCAACAAAAATCGTTTGAGTTTTGTCAATGATTAAAGCGGGACCCTGTACTGTTAGTGATGCCGTATCATTGTAAAAGTAGATTGACAAACCTCGATAATAGAATGATTGGGAAGATTCTCAAGTTTATGGATTGGGACTGAGCACCAGGATCCTTCAATATACACTCGCTGCTGAGAAGCAGCAGATATTCGAGTACCAGTCGTACGAACTATCTCCAACTCTCTGAGAGGCGAAGAAAATTCAGGCCTTGTATCTGAGCTTCCGATTCCTCGAACTTTGACAGCATCAACAATGACATCTCGACTAAGAGAAAATGCGAACTCTCGGAAATGAGTTGCAATGAAAGTCTCCCCGTACTCATCATCGGTCGGCTTCCTGATATCAATATTGGTATCGGAGCCCTTATACCTCATGCTCAGAGATACTTCAAAGACTATCGATAACTCGTTGACTCCTTGAGATAGTAAGGAATCTCTAACCTGAGATTGTAACGTGAAGATTTTCTTTCGAATATCTGGCAAAAATGTTTTATTGAAGACACTTGCATATGGTGCAGAGGCTTCAGATTGTAATTGAGCCAGTGATATACCATATGCAGAGAGAATAGAAGAATACTTGTGAATCAGAACTCTCTTGATCCCCAGATTACTAGCAATAGCCGTAGCGTGCTGACCTCCAGCTCCACCGAAACTGACAAGATTATGCTGGTCCGGGACAAAACCTCGAGCTTCGGTTGCATTTCTGATAGGTCTACTCATACTTTCGTTTGCAACTCTCAAAAATCCAAGAGCCACATCTTCAGGCGTCAGATTTTGGTTGGATTGAGAATTGATTTCTTTGGTAATCTTTTGGAACTTTTCTTGAACAACCATTTCATCGAGCGGTTCATCGGCACCAGGACCAAATATGGATGGAAAGGAGGATACGACTAACCGTCCGAGGAACAAGTTGGCGTCGGTTATTGTTAGTGGTCCTCCTTTCCTATAACATGCAGGCCCCGGATGCGCTCCCGCGCTTTCGGGACCTACAACGAAGAGTCCGTTTCTTGCAAACAGTATCGAGCCGCCTCCAGCTGCGACAGTTTGTATTGAAAGCATGGGAGTAGCAATAGTTCGACCAGCTATTTTAGCTTCCATCAGATGTTCATACTTGCCATCGTATCGAGATATATCGGTACTGGTACCGCCCATATCGAACCCAATAATGGCAGATTTCTCATCCTCGTCATAACATGACCGAGCAATTCCAACAACCCCTCCTGCCGGGCCACTGAGAAGTGCTTCATTGCCCGAGAACTTTTGTGCCTGTCTCAGCCCACCATCTGAGCACATAAACTCTACTCTCTGGGGGAGTGTTTTAAATCCTGCTTGAAAGTTTTCCACGTAACGTCGAATTATCGGATACAAATATGCTTCAGAGCATACGGAAGTCGCCCTCCTCAACATTTTAATATGCGAACTTATCGTTGAGGATGCT
The DNA here is from genome assembly GCA_900536445.1 of Hymenoscyphus occultus. Taxonomy (NCBI): domain Eukaryota; kingdom Fungi; phylum Ascomycota; class Leotiomycetes; order Helotiales; family Helotiaceae; genus Hymenoscyphus; species Hymenoscyphus occultus. Next base: position 5,051 of record UNPT01000123.1, on the reverse strand, counting down.
GTGGCGAACTCAAATCCAACCTCTTTTGCAATTGACAGTACCTCCAATTCGTGATCTGGAAATATGTACGAGTGCATAAAGCATATAGCAACAGAGTTGTATCCCTCTTCTCGTAATTGAAGAAGGATCTTCCGAACTTCTTCAACATCGAGTTTCTGCAAAATTCTGATAACCTCCCCACTCGCTGTCCGAACCAATTCTGAGTCACCCAGGTCTCCAGAGAAATCTTTGGGGTAAGGATTCATGTCGTAATCTTCAATCGTCACTCTCTCATTTAATTCTACCACCTTCGAAAATAGAACGTCGGGGTTTTGGATATTGAGGTTGAACAACTCCGGCCGGGATTGATCCCCAATTTCGCAGACATCCTTCATCCCTATGCCACCGCTCAGCGAAACTCGTCATCAAACTTCGAGCATCACCCACCCTTTGTCGTAAGTAGAGCAAATCGCTCTCCCTTTCTTTCCAGCAGGGCATTGGTAGCAACAGTTGTTCCAATACGGCATGATTCTATAGCCGAGCATGAGCTTTCGTTCGATATCTAGGTATATCCTACCAACCAATCCTCGAGCCATCCAGTTTCTCCCCTACTGGTATAGATTTTCCTTCTGCGATTTCGAGAGCTCGACGAATGGCTTCGGTTGGCGCATCTTGGTAATTTTGGGGATCTTCGGAAAGGAGCTTAAATATGATGTCCTTCTGCCCCGCGATTTGGACAAGTGCGTCACAAAAAGTTCCACCACGATCTTTAACATGAAATAATTAGTTATGTTACTAGGTGAGTGGCTGGTAGGATTTACCTATGGAGATTCTAATATCTGGGATATTGGCAGCCATTTCTTCGGCTCAAGAGCAAACACAAGAGACAAGCGGAAAAAAGAAAGAAAAGAAAGACAGTTGAAATCACAATACTTCGGTTGATAATGACGTGCGTACACTTGCACGAGATCATGGCGATTCATGATATTTTCCACCCCAGCCCACAATCCCATAATTCTTTTACCATGGAGTCGGTTTGACATGAGCCCATCTTCAAAAATGTCTTGCTAGCGCGTCAGTCGGACTCAACCCGACGGCACAATAGCAGGAATGGGATGTGGGAAACATGCAAAGATGGGGGGGTACGGGATAGGAGCTCGAGGAGTACCCTCTCATGGATACAGTATGTAGGTGTGGATTTAGCGACACGCTTTAATCACACGTCAACCCCTCAAACCCCTCCGTTTTCTACAAGGGGGGTTCATCGAAATGTCATCACTCATATTTGGCATCAACTCTGAATAAAAGTGTCGATTTCGACCAGCCTATTTATTCACTACATTTATATCGTCGATGCCTTCAAAAACTTCCGGATCCTCTCCAAGACCTCAGCGTTCTTCTCGATATGTACAGCATGATTTGCACCAGGGAAAACGACAAGTGTCGCCTTGGGAATGCCATCAGCAATGAAGCGTGACTGGTCTGGATGATTGTCTTTAGCAAAGTCTTTTTTTTTTCTTTTTTTCTTGTTTGGAAAAAGTCTTACCTGGAGTGCAAATCCAATCTTTCTCTCCAACTATCACCAGCGTTTCCGCTGTGATTCTGGGCAGCCTAACTCGATAGTCAAAGTACTTTTCACTTTCTGAGTACAAATCATCTGCGTTATGTTAATAAGAGAATAAAGATAGTGTGCAAGGCACCCGTCTGGCTTACTGTGCGTTTTGGATCGATATACAGTCTGAAGGCATTTCTTAAGCGCTGCGTCAGGTTTGTACGATTCGCTGTACAAAGGCCCTAATGCGAACATGACGAGTCGGAATTCCTCATCATTTTTGAAGCTCCCAAAAACTCCGTCAACGAGCATTTCTCTTGAAGCACAAGGTGCGAGTGCCAGTCTCTCTTCTAAGGTGCGTATTGCATGTTCCTCATCTTGAATATGTTAGTCTTGTTCGATCAACCCCCTTTTTTTTTTGGCATTCATACGATGATATGAAGGTGCTGTTCCTCTTAAGATGAGATGCGAGACCTTGGAGGGGTATTCTATCGCATACTGTTGCGCCAAGTACCCCCCAAAACTCCCACCGCATAACACAATTTGACTCTCTACACCGGCAAAATGAATTCTCATAGCGTCAATGTCATCCACGATTTGCTTAAAGGTGTACGGTTCGGTTTCTGAGCTCAGCCCATGACCTCGGAAGTCGAACGAGAGTACCCGGTATTCGTCACTCAGAGGCGAATAAGCCTGGAAATCTGATTTATGATCACCTAGGGCTCTTTGTCAGTTGACTATTCCTATATAACCGAGTATCTCCCAAAGACTGACCGAAGCCCCTTCCTCCATGAAGCGTTATGAATAATGGGGCTGTTGCTGGTCCTTCCAGGCGGTAATGCAAACGAGCGCCATTTATTTTGACAAAGTCTGCCATCTTCGTTATTTTCTGTTCGATTCATCTATCTGAACTATCTGAACTACGTTTTCTAAAGAATTTCATAATCTGACCCCGTTGCTTGCTACAAGGTGCCATATCAAGGGTGCAGGTGGCGATATATTTGTGCAAGGGAATAGCGGGTCTCTAGCGGGTCAATATGAAGAATTCCCGACACAAAATTACTCGGTTGGGACTGGTCAAAGGTTCCTATGAGCACGCCATTGGAGCTTCATCTGAATCCCAGTGTTAATCCGATGTTACCGTTACATCGAGAATGAAAAGTACATAAAACAAATAACATGGTCAACTTCAACCTCTCTTCTGACCGTTACCGGCCCCCACACTATCACGAACAAACTTGGAGTGCGTTTCCTTGCTTTAGATATCAAGATGGCGGCTGTACAACAGGCATCAGATAGTAAAGCTCCCTCTCATGAGATATCTGTTGATGCAAAGGATGGCCATGATTCGGACAGTAGTGCAGCCCAGGACTCGGTATCCCCGCCGGCATACCCGCCCGCAAACCATGAGAGAAAGGAGACGGGTGGTAGGTGGTTTCATTGGCATGAGCCTGGAACCTCGAAGCAGGAAAAAAGATTGATATTGAAACTCGATTGGTTTTTGTTGAGTTATAGCTGTCTTTGCTTTTTCAACAAGTATCTGGATCAGACGAATATCTCAAATGCATACGTGTCTGGAATGCAAGAGGAACTTGGGTTCGGTAAAGCAAACGAGGTATGTTTTTCCACCTGTCAGACTATGTTTTGAGATATGGTGGTTGTCGAGCCTAGACTACACAATGAAACACATGAGCTAATGAGTTTGTTTTATAGCTAAGTTGGATGAATACCTACTTTTTCATCGGTATTATCATTGGTGGACCACTTTCAAATTTGGTACTCACTGTTGTCCCACCTCGTATTTGGCTGCCTACTTGCATGTTATCTTGGTCCATTTTCGGTAAGCACCAATTTTTGAAAAGAAATAAAACATTCCAAACAGGTTGTATATGAATTGACAATTCTAGTGCTGTTTCTGTATAAATGTAATACGGCGTCCGAGTTCTACGCGATCCGATTTTGCATCGGTTTCTTCGAATCAGCAGCATTCCCAGGAATCCATTATGTCCTTGGGTCATGGTACAGAAAATCCGAGCTCGCCAGAAGAAGCTCACTTTTCGTGATCTCTGGTGTTCTTGGTCAGATGTTTTCAGGATACCTTCAGTCTGCTCTATACACTGGTATGGATGGAAAAGGGGGGATGAGTGCTTGGAGATGGCTCTTCATCTTTGACTTCATCCTCGCTATCCCAATTGCAATTTATGGATTCGTAGGGACCCCTTCGTCAGAATTACAAACACAAAATACTAACAAACCATAGTTCTTCTTCCCTGACACCCCTGAAACAACAAAAGCCTTCTACCTCAACGAATGGGAGCGAAACCGCGCCAAAGAACGCATCGCCGAAGAAGGCCGCACCCCAGAGGGAAAACTCGACATGACAGCCATAAAAAGGATCTTCATGTCCTGGCAACTCTGGACCTTTTCTCTTGGATGGGCACTCTGGTCTTTGACCTCCGCTTCCTACGTGATGCAATTCTTCGGTCTCTGGTTGAAATCCGAGAAAAAATATTCTGTTCCACAAATCAACAACTTACCCACCATCATCGGAGCAGTAAACTTCTTCTTCATGATCGGAACTGGTTTCGTATCCGATAAAATTGGCAAGCGGGGACCGGTTTGCGCTGCAGTCGGTATTGTCCTCACATTCTGTTATATCGTCCTTACTATCTGGAACGTTCCCAGTGGCATGAAGATCTTTGCTTATTGTCTGGCTGGATGTTATGGGTGTATATCCCCGTTGCTTGCGGGGTGGGTAAATAGTGTTTGTGGGGGCGATTCTCAGTTAAGAGCTTTCACTCTAGCTTTCATGGGAAGTTTTGGACAGGCGGTTGTTATCCCTTTCCAACAGTATCAGTTTCCTAGTAGTCAGGCGCCTACTTATTCTAAGACTCATGGTTACGCGAGTGCGCTTGCGTTTGTGGTTGCGTTGACCCTATGGACTGGGTTTGGAATTGGCTGGATTGAGAAGAGGGCTACTTTGAAGCTTGTTAAGTAGAGCTTTACTATGCAAATGTATGACTAGTGTGTAATGGAAACGAAGTAATGTTTATCATCAGAATGATCGAGGGGCTTTGCAAGAAGTGAATGACAGGGCTTGACCCAGGAACGCAAGAAGGTTACTAGAAAGGCTTGTTACCAAGTTCCATGCCTCCTTTTCGCTTGATAGCTAGAGATTTATCGTCTATTCGTCACACGTTAGATAAGAGGCTTATTATTAGTTTTTATTTTGTATTTTGCTAGCTAGCTTCAAACGCTTATACTTCGACTATATATAGACTAATTAGAAGGCTCCATTTTATAAGATAATTAAAGGATAAGCGCTCTCGGCCTCGCGTCCCTAAAGGGGAGTAGTAAAACTATCTAGAAATAGGTATATAGCCTATTTATAAGTAACGTGGTTTACCACCGAGCGACGCATATCACCGAGCGACGCACTTTTCCCCACCCCACTACTTATAAACTTCAAGACGCGTTTTTTCAACCATTTATTATGGAAATTCAAACCCAAGAAGCGCGA